>BQNB010158370.1:0-15040 GCA_026074375.1 Tanacetum coccineum
CTTGAGTCAATGTTGCATTTGATTTCTTTAATTGCTTTTGAATCTTTTTATTTTCATCGACATAAAGTTTTAAATTAGCAAGTGCAACACGCTCATCATCATATTCTACATCATTTTGGTCATCCTGAATATCATTATCACACATATCCGGTAAGTCAGGAGTGACATTACTATCACTCGTTTCCACTACACATGTGTTACTAATGGATTCAGATTGGTCAAAATGTTGTATGTCATTGGCAAACACATTATCGTCAGTATCGTATTGTACCTATTCCAATGGCTCAGAATCAGTTCCTGAGTTGCATTAGGAACCTCCTGGATCTTTGCCATGTAGCTGGTAATGTGCTTCTAACTCTTGTTCATCAATCTCTTCATCCATGTCTGCTAGCCAGTCAGATTGCTCTGCTTGAAGTTGAACACCTTTTTCAGCTTGTTTACATAGCAACATCGTTTCCTTGTGATACGTGGAGTCTTTAACCCATTTTGGCTTTCTGTATTCCTTAGCATAATGACCAAATTCCTTGCGGTTAAAACACTGTATCCCAGACTGTTGCACTACTGGACCACCTACAGTTTCCCTAGCCCCAACAACATTCACTGCCTTCTGATTATTCCCAAACTGACCAGTCTGATTGCATTCCCTTGTACCTTTTAGGAGTAGTATCCACATTCCTTGATTTCTAGGTGTTTTTATAGTGATGATGATAAGGTTGTTGTTGTAGGTTTGGTCGAGTTTTCTTGAAGTTACTTTGCAATGAGAGCCAATGTTTTCTGCATTGTCTTATTCCTTTTGAGATTGTTAGGATTACTGGTCTTCTTCAGAAGCTGACATCAATGGTGGTGTGATTGTTTGGCTATCCTTTGCCTTGTAGCTTGTAGATGCATGAGATCTGGTTGGAAGTGAAGCTTTTGATGTTGGTGCATATGATTTGTGAGACTTTGATGATTGATAATAAGTGTCTTGAAATGTTTGAGCAGTAGCAACAAGTGCTAATGGGTTAGCATTCTTGGCCATTTTTTCAGCACGGAGTTCATTAACTTTCCTTTTGTATTGTTTCAGAATGTCAAAGAGTAAGGTATGAAACTTCATCAAGCTTGTGTTTTGCTATTCACAATTGTGGACAAACTCTTGACCATGTTCTGGTTGAAGTCGTTGAAGAAATTGAACATTGACTGGCATCGTTGGCAACTGTCAAATTGTTTCTGATCATTTCATTCATCATTTTTAGAATCTTGTGTAGATAAGACTCATTGTTTCCTCCATCTGAGAGGTGAATTGACAAACTCCCAAAAATAAGTTTGTCTTGACATCTTGAATATTGAGTATTCACCTGTTTGTAGCCTTTTGATGGCTTCACCACATTCTTGACTGTCTGACATGCATCAACAGTTTGAGTATATTCGTCTCCCATTCATCAATATCAAATGAACGCTTCTTTTTCAGATTCAAATGAGCTCTGTTCTCAGGAGTCATATTTTGTAACATCACGACTGTTGTTTTTGTTCAGGAACTGCTGGGAGAATCCTCTGTAGCAGGAACAGCTGGTGTTTGTACAATTGGAGTGTAAGGACCCTTTAAGAAAGCACTGTCCGTAAGACATCACCATTTGGTCTTGTATCAATGTATCGTATGAACCGTGGATCGCCATTGTGCATATCTCTCTTGTTGCAAGCATTGGTGGAACGATCCCATGAACCTGCTGCCCATTATGTTGTTATGCATTTGACTTGCGGTTGTGGAAGTTTAACACTTGGAGTTGTCATGAATGAATGATTAGCGAATTAAGAAAGTGAAAAATGGATGAAGGAGATCTAAGTGTTTGAGGTTGTTGAATTATATATGTTTTAATGACAAGTAATTACTTTTCCACAGGGATTTTACAAGTCAAGGATTTAAACCGAGATAATTAGTTCTTTTCGCGGATATAACAAAATCGAGAGAAAAACCGTGAAAAGTTAATTGTTGTTTGTTAAAAGTTTGTTGATTATGTGCCTTGTAGTCCAGAATTAAAGTCCAAAGTCCTGCTTAATTAGTCCATGATGTTTGTTTTTGTGTCTTATGAGAAGTTTTGTTAAAACGTTGATTATAATTATTTATATTCATAAATTCCGCAAATACCACCTGATGCGCGGATCGACCTTGATCAAAACATGTGTTTTAGGGAAATTAGGGTTTCAAAACATGTGTTTTCAATGGACAAAACGCAATGACTTTAGTCAAAACGCAAGAGTTCTTGGTCAAAACGCAACACTTGATCAAAACGCAACACTTGATCAAAACGCAACAATTGATCAAAACGCAACAATTGATCAAAACGCAACAATTGATCAAAACGCAACAATTGATCAAAACGCAACAATTGATCAAAACGCAACGTGTCTACTCAAAACGCAACGTGTCTACTCAAAACGCAACGTGTCTACTCACAACGGCAACACCCGGACACAAAACCAAAGGATAAAAAATTTGGGCCAGATAACGTATAGGTCAAAACGCAATGATAATCTTCAAAACGCAACCTGTGGAGTCAAAACGCAACATATAAAAATATCAAAACGCAATGTCTTGAGATCAAAACGCAATGTCATAAATCAAAAACGCAATGTCTCGATACCTCAAAACGCAACCAAAAATTTTTGTCAAAACCAGACAAGAACTAGGTTGTCAAAACGCAGTGACAATACACTTCCAACTTTGCTCGATTTTACCCTTTTTGCCACGATATAAAATTGTAGAACCACACTAGACATACACGGGTTTGATTTAAATTTAAGCACAAAAGTACACAACTTTAACACCTTAACCACGAAAATCAAATCAAAACGTGGTTTTTCTTGTTTTTCTTGTTCGAACAAAAAAAATAGAAAGAAACAACACGAATTTGGTATCGAAAGCCACAAAATCGAAACACGAAACACTGCCGAGCTCTTTGATACAAATGTCGGAACCCTTTTAATCACGTCCCTTCAATAAGATAAACAAGAAGAGTTAGGAAGAATTGTAGAGATAGAATCAGAGAGAGAAAGTTAGAGATAACAATGGAATTGGATGATTAACTTGAAATGTTACAAATGAACCAACCACCTCACCTTCCTTGTGAGGTGTATTTATAGGCTTGCATGCCTTTAGTAATTCTACGGGCCGGGCTCGGGTTTACTTGGGCTTTCGCCCGATACACGTGACCGATTAGATTACAAATAAAAGCCCGTTACGCCGATTAGCCTATTACAAACGAATAATAATTTAGTGACCGTACTCTAATATAATAATGAAACCAAACTACCATTGTTCGACTCAATATTTTAAAGGCTAACAGATACGCTGTATCAGCAAGGTCGATAACTGCGTATTGGGTTGGATTCATTTTGAGTGTGTTGGTATGTTACGAATAAATCTTTGAAATCACTTCCCAATTTATTTTAATTTACTATATCTACGAGTAGTTAATCTTCAAGGATAACTCGTATGTAGACACATGATAACCCGTATTGGGAAATATAGTCAAACGCGTTTTCTTGTAAAGCTCTTGGTGTGAGTAAGTCCTTATCACTTAAGTTGGATACGACGTATGTGAAATTTCAGTAATCAACCAAATGTTTGGGTACATCGATTTTAGCTCCAAATTATGCGCCGATTTAGCTTGTCTTCACAAAACACATCCGGGAGGGGGGGGGGGTGGGGGGGGGCGGAAAAAAATTTGACTGCATTTACAACTTTAAAAGCAATTATGTCCAAATAAGCAATAATTATAATAAAAAGTGCGGGCAAAACAGATGAGATAAATGGATATAAAAAAGTAAAGTTATTATAATGTCAACAAATAATCCCCCCACTTAAATCCTACATGTCCTCAAGTATGACTTTTAGAAAAAGAGTTCAGTTTTTATTATGAAAATGTTTTCCCAACTGCAAATTGAGGATTTTTTGTTTAAGCATGGTTTTTTCCTAATCACACTGTACATAACCGAGCTCCTCACAAATCTTAGAAATGAAAACACTCAGATCACGTCAAACTAATCTTGGGTGCATAACATTTAAGTAGTACGCATCAATTGCTCTGGGAATCGGTGATTATCTTCGTATCATAGGCTTTGGCAAGGATATATCTCGTCAAACGCTAAAGCTAAGGTAATAACAAGTCCCACCGCAAAATTTGGTTATAAGAAGGCTTACAATTGAATCATTCAACAGTCTTTTTACCATAATACCTACAACCACAAGGCAAGATTGTATCATACATACAAAACACCGGCCCGTACGACGGGATAGACAATTACAACCAAATACATCCCCAAGAACGAAATTTAACCCGCGTTTTAGGATGAATGAATGATAAAGGGTAGAGAGCTTCTTAGACTTTCCAACCGAAAGTTGTCACCAACAAGGTCGCTGGACACATAGCATACATTTCCCGGTAACGACAAAAAACCATGCAAGATCAGAACACTAGTCCTCATTCCCGAGTAAGACACTAATGTTATTTGCTAGGAAAAGTGGAATAAAAATGGGAGTTACTAAAAGTTCCCGAAAACAAATAGATAAAGCCCACACATAGGTACGGTTGCTATAACTATCCACCCGACCGTTTCATTAAAAAGAGTCGAACATATAGATAGACGAACCAGTCGATCACTGAAGAAATGACAAAGACAACCTAAGGTTCGCTTTCCCATAACGGTCCAACTTCCTTACATCCCGCTCTTTACATACATTTAGAACATAAGTGGTGATATCGGACCACATTTCTACAAGACAACAGTCGTTATTTTTTGTAACGTATCATACAATAATCGATCCTTCTAAGTTATTTCTTCGAATAAACTTCTTTTTGTAATCCGACTATTTTTCTTCCATCCTTTTTTTTGAAAATACATCATAGATCTCGGTTTAATTCCACCGTCTCACTTTCCAATAATTTTGTCCGGATTAATCTTTTCGGATGTAGCATTTCTCTTTGGGCATAATTCAAATACGCCTGAAAGTAGCCAAAAACTACGAGCTACATATTTTTCCCATTGCATTGTGTAATTTCCCGACCATTACAGAGATAGAATATTTTCACTTTGACACAGGAAATACAAAAATTTACAAGAAAGCAACTAGCAACATAAAGAAATAAGCTTAATCTACACGGTAGGCTAAGGTGCAAAGGTGTAACAAAACCAAATAATATAAAGTGTAGAAAAAGAAAAGAATGTCTTCAACAAGGATGGTTCTATGGGATTCTATCTCTAAAAATAAGAGTAATCAAGGTTACACCGGGATTTAACTAACCATGTGGTGTAGTTAATATTAACTACATGAAGGCCTATTAGGTATTAATCCTAGAAATTTAATCAGTTGAACATGTTCCTTCTATCTAAGATCCAGTATTACTAATCAATGGCCGTCTCGGAGTGATTATGCCGACAAGTTCTAACGTCCATCTACATCCCACCAGCACACTTATAATTTTTTAAAATTTTAAGAAGACATTAGAAATGGAAATAGGCTTAAATCTCCCCAATATGGTAATCAAGGGTTATAGTGCACTAGTTAATGTAACTAGTGATTTTTACAAAAGTAATGCTAATTTTTTTTAATTTTGATCGTTTTTAAGCACTTTGCATGTTATTTTGTAAAAAAAGAAGACAAGTAAGTTCTAATTCTCCACCCCCACTTAAATTATACAACGTCCTCGTTGTATAGATAAAACAATTAAATCCAATTGGAAAATAGGAATTAGAAAACGGAAAACTCCCTGTGTTTTAACTCTTAATTCTCCAAGATGAGTCCTGAGCAAAAAGTGTGTTGACTAGGGATTCAGCATGCCCGGATAAGTTCAACATATGTCTTTTTCAAAATATACCATATCATCGTTTCAGCCAGAGTTCCTGTATAAAAGATTAGAAGACAAGTGCAAATTCTATCTCGCTACAATGATACAAGAAAACAATTAAACACACAACTGTACATGGATCAATACGCCGTATCCCAAACCCTAGGGTACGTCGTATTGTTCTTGTAGAAATAATTAAATTACTAGAAATTAAATATTTAGATTTAAATAAACGTGAAAACGTCTATACATCACTGAGTATACTGCGTATCTAGAGGGGTTCGATACGCCGTATCTAGTGTCCCTGGGAAGACAGACACCGAGCAACACACAACGTTAAAATGTCGAAAACAATTAAAATGACTGGGTAGTCTTTTTAGGAAGCATTTGTTTTCATCGGTCTTTAAGTTTTGACCTTTTTCTATCCATTCATCAGTAATTGTTTTTGGGATATTTAAACCTTAATCAATCCATGATTCAGAGCTGTCTAGAACTTACTGCCAGTCTTGATTCTATCACACACAAACAAACCGATCATCATATAATATACATCAAAAAGGAATCGGTAATCAAGTTTCATAAGTGTAATGTACAATACATATTAACAAAAGATAGTAACATAAAGAGAAAGAGATTAAGGGTCGGGCTGAGCATCGGTATGAGGGGCTGCGGAGGTACTAGCATCGCCTGTCCTCGGTCTGACACGCCTCTGGAAGGACAACCGTAAGCTACCTAAAAGGGAGACTTTGAATCATACCTGTTTGATTAGTATGCAAGAGATGTATAGAAACACGGGTGATTTTTAAAATCAAGGTGTGCGGTGAATTTTTTTTATTGTGAGTAAAAAGTGTGTGTGAAAAGGTGTTGTTCATCCCAATTCTCCATATCTGACCTCTTTAACTTGTTTAACCTCCTCGTTGAGGGGACAATCCTTGTCGAGGTATGGTCCTTCGCAAATTTGGCATCCAACCTGGATTGCATGAACATTGTTGGGAATTATATTTGAGTTGATAAGACAAAACATATGAAAGATGAAGGACTTAAAAGACAAAGGAGGAATTCTTCAAAAGATGGAAGATTACAGAAGATATCCTAGAAGATAATTATAAAAGTTAGGAAGATTTGTTTATTTCCTAATAATTATCCTTTGTAAACCTAATATCTCTATTATATAAAGAGATATAGGTCGTGTTATTTTGTGTGTGTCAAGATGTAAACACTAGGAAAGTGTGTGTGTGTTCTAGGTATCAAGTCTCGTTGTAGACGCGTAAGGTTTGGTTGTAGTTTAGCCTCAAGGATCTTTGATTCCTTGTTATAGTTTAGATAACACGTTGTACCATTGATCAAGGTAGAATTGGGGCTTGTAGTAGTCATTGTAGAGAAGATAATTATGAAAAACCTTGTTGGAATCAACTATGTTCTTATCTATTTCCGCTATGCATGATATCTATGTTCTTTGTTATTACCTAGATTAAATTCTAAATAAACTGAGCATTACAATGATCTAAGGATTATATAGAACTTTCAAAATAGGTAATCAGAGCCCAGTGAGAGCTCATGATCTAGATCTTACAAGGTGTTTGAAGTCCAAATCATGAAGGAAGAGTGGTCTGTTTTTTGTTTTTGGTGTTTAATTCAAATCGATGCAATTAGGGATTTTTGCAAACCAAATTTAAATAATAACAGGAATGGAGATCGTTAATTTAATCAAATAGCTTTGGGTGTGAGTTGATCTGTTGGATTGATGATGAACCCTAGTAGCATGGGTATTAAAACGCCCATGGAGAGTCAAAAAACCCCTTATTTATCTCGGGTAATGGTCGTTTATTTGGTATGAAGAAAAAGGCACAGGTTGTGATTCAGCACTATGAATAACAAGGAGTAATGTTACGAAGGTTTGAGTTTCTATGTCTAATTAGTGAAACAAGGCTTCAGGCTAAACCTAATGTTGGGATTCAGAGGTTTCTAAAACTAGTCTGCTACTTTATACAATAACTACTGCCAAGTTTCTACTTAGTGCTTTGAAGAAGAGTGCTAAAGATTCAAGAAAATAGAACTAAGTAATTTTAGAACAGTTATTAAAAATAGTTATGTATTGCCAGTACATTGTTAGATACTTAGCCATATTTTTGTTTTTTTTTATGGTTGTTTTATCTTTTTTTTTTTTTTTTTTTTTTTTTTTTTTTTTTTTTTTTTTCTTTTTTTGTTTTTTGTGTTTTTTTTTTGTTATTTATTGTTTATTTTTTGATATTTTGTATTTTTTGTTTTTTTTTTTTTTTTTTTTTATTTTTTTTTAGTGATATTAAGTGAGCTATTATTAATAATTAGTACTGCAGAGCATATAATATTAGTACAGTAAGGCTCAAAAAGCAAGAGTATATTATAGTCAAAGACCGCATTAACTCATCGACAATTTTATTGTAAGCCACCATTATGGTTTTCTTTAGTTGTATAAAAGGAACCTACGACACTAGTTAGATATAAGTTACACACAAGTTTTCACAGAATATTAATAGTTATAATCTGAAACCTAGCAGATTAATAGTAATCAAAAGTTCTGTTTTATTCATTGTTCTTCCTTAGCAATAATAGAGTTAGTTTTCCCGCATAGCTAATATTATTCATAGTCAATGTTTCACTTTGTAGTTTAGTTTGGATCTATCCATATTAGGGCAACCACCACCCATAACAGGCAAGAAAGATCATAAAGTGCTGGGAACTACAAGTGGTATCAGAGCTTGTAAAGAACTCTGAGTAAGCAAGTAACCAAAAACACATCAGTTATAAACCTTTACCTTTTAGATCTATTCAATAGCAGGATTAGATGATGAAAATCCACCACCACCACAAACACCAACACAACAAGCCCCTCATAGTACGTTCAAACCGATTTAAACTCCGCGGCTATAGCTGTAAAGAAGGGTGAAGTTATACATTTGGGGGACTTGGAAAATATGGAACATTACTTGAGCCATACATACTATCCTGTATTGGGGGAAATCAATACGGAAAAAAAAGATGGTCTTGTAAGTGTGAGTCTGAACAGATACCAATGGAAATAATAAAGGTTCTAACCTCCTGAAACTGCTGAAGAAATTTTAGCCAGAGAAAGAGAAAGAAAAGCAAGGACCACCTTGCTTATGGCTTTACCAGAAGACCATTTAGCAAAATTTCACAAGATGAGTGATGCTAAAGAGATGTGGGATGCTATCAAATCCAGATTTGGTGGCAATGATGAATCAAAGAAGATGTAGAAATACATTTTAAGCAACAGTTTGAAGGCTTTTCTGTATCCACTCAAAAGGACTACTACAAAGAGTTATGATCAAGTTTCAAGTCTTCTGATCAACTTGAGATTCATGTGCAGGTCTCCACTGCAGATGGCAATCAAAAAGTTCCTTAGGTCTTTACCTTAACCTTGGTCCCCAAGTACCTTAGTCATGGAGACCAAGCCTAGGAGTGACAGTCTTAGTTTTGATGATCTCATAAAACAATCTTAGATTCTTGAGTTTGATGTTAAAGGCTCTACAGGATCATCTCTAGTGCACAAAATGTCCCTTTGTTCTACTGAAAGTACTACATACAAGTGATGTTAGTACTACTTATGGTGTTTTTACTTCTTCTGGCTACAACTTACAAAGGGAAAACTCTTCATCATACACTGATGAACTCATGTACTCTTTCTTTTCTAATCAATCCAGTGGTTCATAATTGGATCATGAGGATCTGGAGCAGCTTGATGAGTTTGATTTAGAAGAGATGGACTTGAAATGGCAAGTAGATATGAATTTAATGAGATTGATGAAGTTTTACAAGAAGACAGGTAGAAGGCTGCAAATTTTGATGGCCAAGGAACCCATTGGAGTTGACAAGACAAAAATTGAGTGCTTTAAATGCCACAAACAGGGCACTATTGCTAAGAGAATGCAGATCAAATGGAAATCAAGAAAAGCAGAAGGGAGAACAGGGAACACTGATATAAAACAAATACAATTGGAGGAGACGCTGGAAAAATAGGATGGAACCTAAAGCTCTTGGTAACTCTTGATGGGAAGGATTGACTTGGAACAGGTTCATGCAAGGATGAGCAAGAGAAATTTGCTTTGATGGCTTACCATCAATTTCAGGCTCAGACACTAAGGTAAAATCTTTGGATCAAAAGAAAGTGTGGAATCATAGCAAAACTACAAAAATTATATGATGAACAAAGAGAACAACTTGGTGATGCTAGTATAGAAATTCAAGCCTATACTCAAGCTTTAAAAAAAGTAGAAGCTCAATTAGTTGCACCAACATACCAGAAAAATCAACTTTGGTATGAGTAAGAAAATAGATTATGAAAAAATTGGTTTAGGATGATAAAACTGATGTGCTTACATATATATTCATAAGAAAGTATTAGCAAAGCAGTAAAAGAAAAAAAAGGAAGAATTACAAACCCAAACTTGAGATTTTCAAAGTCTTCTAAAAGCCCTTATTAAACTGCTAATATTTCAGAGAGTACTAGGGACAAATATGGTGGTTGGGTATGGAAATCAAAAACATGAAGGTGTACTTAATTATGAAAGAAGAAAGTTCTTGAAGAGTTTAATTGACAGTAGTTAAGTGATGTAGATGTAGTCGCCGAGCAGATAATTTGCAAATGTTGAAGGCATGCATGCAGTTTCCCCTCCAATGATAGAAAGAAACATCCTCCCAGAACTGATAAGAGAAGTAGATGATTCTATGTTCACATATGGTCCAAAACAGTCTAAAACTAGTGAATCTGATACTCAAACCAGTAATTTTGACTCTTGTGAGTCCAATTCTAGTGTAGAAACACTTGAATCTGTGCCTGAACCAGTTGTAGTTGAACCCAAAGTTGTTAGGTCAACCTAAAGTTTGGTCTGATGCTCCTATCATTGAGGAGTATGAGTCAGACAGTGATGATGAATATGTGATTCAACCTTCAAAAGAACAGGAAAGACCTAGTTTTGCTTTTGTTAATACTATTAAGCATGTAAAAACTCATAGGGAAACTGTTAAAGAACAAAACATTATATATATCCAAGTCTTGAGAAGCTGACAAAGAGAGACCTGGAAATGGTTTAATGTTCCAAAAGGATGGTTTGGGAGATGAGTTTACTAAAAAGGCATGATTTTGTACGTGGCAGTTTCAGGTCATCAGATTAGAGAATTGTGAATTTCAAGTGAAAATATGGCTAAACAGGATTGAAATTGAACAAAAAAGAAGGTAAGGTTACTGGTCAAGGGGAGACTAGAAACCATGGGAACAATGTGCAAAGATTAAATCACCAAAACAAGTTTGTTCCAAAAAGCATACTAACTAAAACTGCATAAATCCAGTTTAATTACTGCTAGACACAATCTCTCTATTCAAGCATCGACAAACTAATACACTATGAAAGTTTAAAACTGCAGAACCCATTGTGATAAATCAGACCAAAAAAAACAATTTTAAAAATCTCATTCACCCAATTAGAAGGCCATTTTAATAGAACCAACATTACCAAAAATTTAATTTTTCAAATCAAAAAGTTTAATACTAGTTGAGGTCAAAGCAAATTGTGCTGATGGGGCCATGAGTGGAAACCTGCTGTTAGAGCCCTCAGAAGGTTGTAATATAGAGACCCAAAAGACATTACTAGGGCACAAAGTCTCCAAATATATAGTGTGACAGCTTAAGTTAAAATGTTTAATTTTAAGATCGACTACAGACCCTGTGTGTGTGAGCTGAGGTCCTATTTATAGTGCTGTAGAGAAGCTTCTAGGTTGAGTCTTGCATTCCACGCCTCTGCCAATCATAACCATCCATTTATCTAATCATTTGATCAATAGTATGAGCCGTTGGATCACTAAATGACCTCACACGGATTGCCAAGCTGGCAATCCGTTTGAGGCTCACTTGTGCTTGTTGTATGATTAAATGTAGAGTAAAACCCATCATTTTGGTGTGCTTCTCTTCATCTGACGTGGCTTCTAGCTTAAGAGTGAGCTAAAGAAAAGCTTTGATTTGACTATCTTGATCCTGCTATTGTACTTGTGCTCACTTGAATAGACTTAATCACCCCTTAATTTGGATTTTCCCCTTGTTTTACCCATGGTTAAAGCCTGAAGACGACGATGAATAGTACCAAGGATCTTCGCGCCTTTTTTTAAACTGTAAAAGGGTAAATATCGTTGGAAGTTTGGTGAAATTGCAAAACCAGTCCTTGTCTTTGTTTATTACCAGTGTAGTGTAAAATGAGTTTCAAAAATGGCAACCTTAGTCCTTGTAGTTTTATGAAAATGGAATTGGGCTAGGATTTTAGGCTTTTGAATTGGGCTTTTGGGTCCGGGTAAGGGATTTAAGGGTTTAAGGCCCAATTTGGTTTAGGGACTAGTTGTGTAACTTTTGAAAAGTTAAGGGACTCAAATGGTGATTTTGTCTTTAAGTAGTTGACTTTGTTTGACCATTGTTTGACTGATTTTGACTGAGGGTTGACTTTTTCTTGGCTTTGCTTCCGGCTTTTGTGCACTCTTCCGTTCTTGTGTCCGTGCTTGCCCGTTTTTAAGTGTTTTCTTGTGATTTATGATATATCCGTACCTGCATACACAAAACACAAAAACAAGCATATCTTTGCCATTTTTTGTCTGTTTTGGATCATTTAGGGTCATTTTAGGTATTAATGGATATGTCTATTTTACACTTATCAAGAGGGAATACAGTAATGCCAAAACTCCACAACTAAATGGAGTTGCTGAGAGAAAGAACAAGACCCTTATTGAGGCTGGTAGAACAATGCTAGCTGATTCATTTTTACCTAACACTTTTTAGGCTGAAGCAGTTAGTACTGCTTGTTATGTCCTTAATAGGGTATTAGTGACCAAGCCTCAAAACAAGACACCTTATGAACTTATAACAGGTAAAATACCAATCATAAGCTATATAAGACCTTTTGGGTGCCATGTGACCATCTTGAATACCATTGACCATCTGGGCAAGTTTGAAGGGAAGTATGATGAAGGGTTTTTAGTTGCGTATTCCCTAAATAGCAAGGCTTTTAGGGTATACAATTTAGAAACCAAGAGAGTTGAAGAAAACCTGCATATAAACTTTTTGGAAAATAAACCAAATATTACAGGGAAAGGACCTAATTGGCTGTTTGATCTTGATTATTTAACGGATTTAATGAATTATCAGCCTGTGAGACCAGAGAATCAAGCTAACAAAACTGCAGGTCCAGAAGAAGCTAATCATAGTGCAGGTACACAAGATAATATTGATGCAGGAAATTCTAAAATGGAAGTTGACCCTGCTCAAGACTACTTTGTGCTGCCAATATGTTCTTCTTATACTTCAACAGTCAAGAGCTCAGAAGTAAAGAATGAAGGTGAAAACCCTAATAAGGATACTAGTTTAAAGACAAATGAGGAGCCAGGAGATTAGGAGGATCAAGCCTTTTTGGAAGAGCTTGAAAGGCTTAAAAGACAAGAAAAGGAGGCTAATGATGCAGCTGAAGCTCTTAGAAAGGAGTTTGCTCAAGAAGCTGAGGATTTGCTTCTTCAAGCAGGAGCTGCTAGAGCTACCAGTACTAACACAGTTAATACTGTTCGCACACCAATTAGTACTGCCAGTCCTTCAAATGTTTTTAGTGCTGGTGGACCTGCTCTAAACAACAATGACCAAGATGATTCTCAAATACCTGCTCTTGAGGATATTTATGACAATCCAAATGATGGTATTTTTACCAATGCATCTTATGATGATGAGGGTGCAGTGGCTGACTTCACTAATTTAGAATCCACTGTGAATGTTAGTCCTATTCCCACTTCAAGGATACACTCTATTCATCCTACAACTCAAATTCTTGGAGATCCAAAATCAGCAGTTCAAACAAGGAGCAAAGTGAACAAAAGTTCTGGAGCCCATGCTTTTGTAAGTTATATTCAAAAGCAGAGAAGAAATAATCACAAGGATTTCCAGCACTGCTTGTTTGCTTGCTTCCTATCTCAAATTGAACCCAAGAAGATATCTGAATCCCTAGAAGATGAAAGTTGGGTTGATGCTATGCAGGAAGAACTGTTGCAATTCAAGATTCAGAAGGTATAGATTCTTGTAGATTTGCCTTATGGGAAGAAGGCAATTGGGACTAAATGGGTCTACAGCAATAAGAAGGATGAAAGAGGTGTTGTGGTTAGAAATAAGGCAAGGTTGGTTGCCCAGGGATATAGGCAAGAGGAAGGGATAGACTATGATGAGGTTTTTGCTCCTGTGGCTAGGATTGAAGCCATTAGGATCTTTCTGGCCTTTGCTTCTTATATGGGATTCATAGTTTATCAGATGGATGTGAAGAGTGCCTTCTTGTATGGCACAATTGATGAGGAGGTGTATGTGTCTCAACCTCCAGGTTTTGTAGATCCTAAGTTCCCTAAGAAGGTCTATAAGGTTGTGAAAGCTTTGTATGGTTTACACCAAGTTCCCAGAGCCTGGTATGCTACTTTATCTACTTTCTTGTTGAAAAATGGATACAAAAGAGGAACCATTGATAAGACTCTTTTTATCAAGAAGGACAAGAATGATATCATGTTAGTGTAGGTTTATGTGGATGATATTATTTTTGGTTCTACAAAGAGGTCTTGGTGTGATGAATTTGAGGCATTGATGAAGAGTAGGTTCTAGATGAGTTCTATGGGTGAACTCACCTTCTTTCTTAGATTACAGGTCAAGCAGAAAGAAGATGGAATTTTTATAAGTCAAGATAAATATGTTGCTGAGATCCTAAAGAAGTTTGATTTTATGAGTGTGAACACTGCTTGTACTCTAATTGAGACTCATAAGCCACTAGTTAAGGATGAGGAAGCAACATATGTGGATGTACATCTTTATAGATCCATGATTGGCTCTTTAATGTACTTGACTGCTTCTAGGCTTGATATTATGTTTGCAGTCTGTGCTTGTTCTAGGTTTCAGGTAACTCCAAAGACCTCCCATCTTAATGTTGTGAAGAGAATCTTTAGGTACCATAAGGGCAAACCCAAACTGGGCCTTTGGTATCCTAGGGTGTCATCATTTGACCTAGAAGCCTACTCAAATAGTGACTATGCTGGAGCAAATCTTGACAGGAAATCCACAATAGGAATTGTCAATTTCTTGGCAGGATACTTATTTCATGGCAATGCAAGAAGCAGACAATTATAGCTACTTCTACTACAGAGGCAGAATATGTTGCTGCTGC
>BQNB010158371.1:0-15040 GCA_026074375.1 Tanacetum coccineum
GCGAACGCGTAAAACTCTAAAAATAAATAATGGAATTTATTAAAGTTGAAAATAACCTGAAAATGAGAAATGTTACAGCCGTGAAGTTAAACGGTGGAAGCGAAGTCGGATCCCATTAATCAAAGTTCGATGGAACTCCAAGAGAGGTCCTGAGTTCACGTGGGAGCGTGAAGACCAATTCAAGAAGAAATATCCACACCTCTTCACCAAGACCACACCGTCGTCAAGTGCTACATCGTGAGCCTTGAGGACAAGGCTCGTTTAATGGGGGAAGTCTATAACACCATGTGTTTTCAAGTCATTGACGACGTCGATAAATATACTATTTATTTTTAGTGTTGTACGCGTTTGCTTGTGATTTCATGAATTAAGTTTAAATCGCGTAAGCTAAAAATTAGCGTTCAATGTAAACGGGCATCAAACAATTAAATGTTTACATCAAGCAAGGGTTATATAATTATTTTGAGGATAATTATTAACTTTGTTCATTTTATTTTTATCGGATACGTAAAGTGTATACGTTTCGCGATAAATTGCGTTTAGGCACTCCCGGAACCACCAAAACTTTTCTACGCTTCAACAAATACCCACTTTTATACCCAATACATAAAAGTTACAAAATATATCATATATATCACATGTATGCCGAAATTTTTGCAAAATATACAAGTAATATAAGAAAACTCTTCCATTTGGTCAAATGAACAACATACCTCATTAATACCACACCATACCTTGTTTCTTTGACCTAAAGACCATGACCCATCCCTAAGACCTTACCATGTTCCCTTGACTAGACCTACACCTTATATACATGTATACATATGATAGATAAACACACAAGCATAAACACTTAACCAAGAAATCAAAAACTCTTCCCTTTTTCCCTCTTTGAGCTCACGGCAATAAGCAAGCACACAACCAAACCCATATCAATTTTGCTACAACCCATACACTCCTATACACATCCATTATAGGACATTCTAAGGTATTTCCAAGCATTGGCTAAGCATTTCCAAGTATTAAGCAAGTGAAAGAAAGCTAGGGTTTTTATTAAGAAAACAAGGGTTTTCTTTGTGCAAGCTTTAGTTTTGAATCTAAACACGGGTTTAGCCTTCATTTCACATCTTATACATCATCCCTAAGGTCCTCCTAATTTCCTTTATACTTTTTATTATCATTATTTTATGTGTTATATGCTATATATGGCTAAATCACCACTAAGGACTTTTTAATACATAAAACAAGGTTTTTATAAAGTTATACACATAAATACTTAGGGGCTGTTTTAAATCCGAAATTCATACAGTGGGTTTGACCTCATATAAAAATAATACGCCTCATGACGATTCCAAAATGATAAGAAACTTGTCAAACGGATTTATAACGAAAAAGTTAGAGCGAAAACGAGGTATATATTCAAGGTATAAAAATCCAGCATTTGTTAAGTTAGTGGTTTCTGTCAGAATTTTAAGATGGTATTTGCGGCACTTTCGAGTCCGTTTCGGCCTTCGGCCGAAACATGAAAGTCGTTCGGAAGGTCGTTTTACTTCCCCGCGAGGTTCTTTAAGTCTAAAAGCGAGTGATAACGGGTCGTAAGGCGGGGGCAAAATCTGGCTTTTTGGTAATTAATACACTGCATCAGATCTGATGCGAGTGCTTTTTCGCCCATTTCGGTCGAGTTTCGGGTCTCGGACAGAACTGGAAAGTTGTTCAAAATGTCGTTTCGCATAAATTCTCTTTAGAACCCGAGTCATGAAAATGTGATTTAGTGGGTCATTATAGTCGGGTCAGACTTAGAAAATAAATTATCACTACCAGTAGTAATAACACTACCAGGAGAAACTAATATACTACCAGTAGTAATAACACTACCAGGAGGAACTACTACACTACCAGTAGGAACTACTACACTACCAGTAGGCATACGACACTACAGTTATGAACTACTACACTACCTAGGAGAACTCACTACAAAATACCAGGAGGAACTAATACTTACCAGGAAAATCTTATAATTACATTATCCAGTTATTTTTAAATGTTTTACAATTACATAATTTGTATTTTATAAATAGATTAGTCGGTGATTATGCTATGTAGAATATTGAGTGGTTATCAAAGTGCTATATTACTAGGGAGTTTCATAATGAGGCCTCTTAGGATGGCGTATTGACGAGTTGTTGGATTACGATTAAAGTGTCATAACTCCTCTGAACGTCATGTCATGACCTCTTTAATTATGATGAGCCCGCCCAGAACGCTAGTACTGATATAAAACAACTATAGATTATATTCAATGTTTTAATTAATGTACTTAGTTATGTATACGACCCATATTTACTTATGTTGCTTTCGGATATTTCTGTGATACATTTTCTGCCATTTACCTGATTATTTCATCACTTCACTTTTAAGGTGAGTTCATAGTCTCGCATTTCAATCTTTTCAATGTTTTATAAACCCGCAAGGGGAAACTACAATTGTCGTTTTCAAATTGTATATTTTATCTACAGTACAATTACCACTTTCAATACTTTGTGAGTCATAGCACCATTTCTATATCCTTTTGTTTTTTTATAAACTATACGGGGGTGGAATTACATCTTATTTTATACGGGGCACAAGGTGTTTTGTTTTATACTCGTAAGCGATACAGATTATTACATGCATATTATTGCATAAATTACCACAGTGCAATCTAAGTCCCTACCAACTTCTCTTGGAAACCGTCATTTACAAATATGTGAGCGCTCAGTGTTGAGGGATAGATCTTATAGGGATAACAAATCCCCACTTTGAATTTCTAGGTTTACATTGTTGACCATGGTGCTTTTAACATTGAGGTATAAATTGTAGGTTGTTTTCGGCTCGGACACCCTACCACATTGGCGGGCAAAAAAAACAGTTTAACGGCTTCGGGGGTCATGAGCTTAGTGCAATTTAATTACCTGTTATATACTTAGAGATTTGATGTACGTGTTTTTCTCTTGTTACATTACCTTGTTTTGGACTTCGGAAATATGTATTAGTACCACCATTACTTCGGTCATGCGTTAACTTTTAAATACTTCTTGATTTTACTGAAATACTCACAATCTCTAAAAATCAACTACTTTTGGATTTCGGCTGGGATTCTGGAAATAAACACTTTTAATTGTTGTAACGCTAATTTTCTTTGAAATATTTCTTAAATTATTTCAATACCGCTTTTTACTTATACATATGAATTCACCAACATTATTGTTTGACATTTTAGCATGTATTTTCAGGTTATATTTTGCTAGTGGGAGCATTGGGAGCATTCGAGGTCGAGGGTATATAATATATCTTGAAGGCTTAATAATTGAGTACTATTTTGACAAATGTTTTGACAATGTTTTCATAATACATTATAATGGAACCTGGTAACTCTGGACATTTTTACTAATTTGAATGTGACAGTTTATCTAAACAGTCTATTTTGAGATCGTTTTCTGTGACATTGTGTTTTGTGCCCTGAAGTAGTAGAAACCCCTTTGTTACATTCCGCTGCGACAAGATTTTGGGGGTGTTTTCAATTACTGTCTCATCATTTTGTGATCGCGACCCGAGACTTCGCATCAAATTTATGGGGTCACTTCAGACGCTTTGGGTTAATATTTGGATATGAGTACTGCTACCATCCACAAACAGACGCTGGCAAAGCAGAGAGGACCATTTCAAAACTCTCGAGGATATGTGCGTGCTTGTGACAAATCACTTTGGAAAGGCGCTGGGTTAAAAACATTTGCCATTAGTTCGAAGTTTTCATATAACAATTAGCTATCTCGCTAGCATCAAGGCGCCACCATACGACGCACCTTTATGTCGAAAGTGTCGTTCACCTGTTTGTTGGAACTGAAAGTTGGTGAAGCTCAAATTAACTTAGTCCAGAACTAAATTCAAGAGACCATGAGGAAAAAATCATCCAAGGATCGAGACAAAGGATGCAAGCCTGCTGTGATCGACAGAAGTAGTTACGCTGAATTGAAGCGTAAACCCAAAGGAAAGTAGGGGTTAAAGTATTGCTCAAGGTTTAGCCTTGGAAAGGTGGGTCGTAGTTTTGGCAAACCGGGGGCGGGAAGGGAGTTAAACCCTGGGTATGTTGGACTTTCAATAGGTGTTTAGAAAAAGGTCGGAGAGGTTGCTTACCAAGCTCGAGCTTCCTGAAGAGCTGAAGTAGAGTTCAAAATACATTCCATGTGCTCCAACCTGGGAAAATGTGTCATGCCGACGAGCAATTAGCCGTTTCCGTTGGATGGACTTAATTTTGGGACGACAAACTCCATTTTGGTGGAGGAACCGGTAGAAAATAGTGGGCCCGTGAAGTTAAACGGTTGAAGCGAAGCCAGATCATTAGTCAAGGTTCGATTGGAACTCCAAGCAGAGGTCATGAGTTTCATTTCTGTGGGAACGTGAAGACCAATTCAAGAAGAACACACCGCACACTCTTCATCAAGAACTGCATCGTAGTCCAAAGTACTGCATGTTGAGCCTTGAGGACAAAGGCTCTGTTTAACGGGGAAGTCTATACACCCTGTGTTTTCAAGTCATGACGTAGTCGTTAAATCCCACAATGTACCTTTTGTATTGTACGCATTTGCTTTTTTAAATCATAAATGTTAAGCTAAATCGCGTAAGCTAAAAATTAACGTTCAATGTAAACGGGTTCGTTCAATAAGCGTTTACATCCAATCAAGTTATTAAATAATTATTTTTGGATTCAATTATGATCCTTGTTCATTTATTTTATTGCTACGTAAGTTAAATACGTTTCGCGACAAATTAAGTTTAGGCATACCCGGAACCCACAAAAAATATTCATACGCTTTCAACAACATAACCTACATGTTTTTAAAATCGATCAAAGTTTATAAAACTTTATGCTTATGAGCCATACATATAATGTACCTAGATAATGTATATGTACAAATTAACCAAGACATTACAAGTATACTTTTATAAAAATAAACTACACTTTACTTTTTATATAAAAGTTTCACTTACACATTTACTTTATGAAAATGCAAGTAAATGTCAATCAGAAAAGAAAAATAAGCTAGGAGCACAAGTCCTTAGTTTAATGGGATGATTCCCATTATAAGGAACCAAGGAACAAAGGCATTAAAAGCCCTTGTTTCCCTCCCTTGGTTCCCTTGACCACGACACACACCCCCCCTAGAATTTCTTGGTCAAACTTGCAAACAAATATCTCATAACTCTTTCCTATATATATCTCATGCATACATAAGAGAAGTAACACTCTTATACTTATAAAAATCACACTCTTTTCTCTCCTTTCCTAGCCAAAACCCACGGCTCAACCCTCCCCCTCTAAACTATCCATACAAAATTTATATAACCTATTTACATACACTCTCATATCATATCTAAGATACCTCAAAGTATTTTGAAGCCTTGATTAATTATTTACAAGTGTTGAAGCAAGAAATCAAGATTTTGGGTTTCATATTGAATTAGGGTTTTCATAGCTTGCTAGCTTTGGTTTCTAGTCTAAACAAGGGTTTAGATTGTGTTAGTCATCATCTTCATACATCATAAGGTCATCTTAAACTCTTTATGATCTTACATTTATCATTAATATGCATATGTTAATTCTTTATAGCTTGAATCACCATTTAGGATTTTATTATGAAAATGAAGTTTTTACTTGCAATGCTCATTTTGTACACTAATATACATATTGTGTTATTACTTATATCATGTTAAAAAGGATGAGAAAAGAATGTACCATGTTATTTTGATGTAAAAATGATTAACTACAAATTAGGGTTTATAAAAGTTTCATAATATGTTTCAAGTTAAAGAAATACAAATGACATGTTAAGGTTAATTATGGACCTATAGTAATGTTATATGATCATTAAAGTACAGGATAAAACAAGATGAGGAGACTTGTTATACTTATGGTTATCTATGTAAAAATATAAAGGGTAAACAAAAAAAAACTAGGTCAAAATGAGACCTTATGAAAGTTTTATTTAAACATTTGTCCAAAAGTGTTATAAAAATATACTTATTTTATATTTTTATAAGATAATACATTTCACGACGATTCCGAAAAAAGGTCAAGATAAACTTGTCTCAACCTAATAACAGAAAAAGTTCGTTAAAACGAGTTTATTACGTTTAATTAAAGGTAAAGTTTATAAAATAACTTTTATAAAACTTATATCAAACAGCTAGTTTGATATTTTTAACAAATAATACATATTTTTAGGATTCCAAAATGATAAGAATCGTAAATTTTCAATTAATAACGAATGAGTTATGAATTTCGCGAGTTTACGACAATTAATACTTTTATAAAACTATTTTTATAAAAGTTACTATTCATGACAGAAAGTTATATTTTTTAACACTCTAAAGTTATTAAAACTTTTTCAATAACGAGAATCGTCTCGAAAAGAATCGTTAAAAACGGAGCTATAACGAATAAAATACGACATTTACGGGTTTTACGACAACAAATACGATTTAAATAAAAGTCACGTCTGATGTGAACAGTAAAAGTTACTGTTCACCAGAGGGTCAAAATATTGAAAATGTCAAATTATGATAACTCGTCCTAATACGAAAAGATGGGCATAAGAAACGTTAAAATCGGGCTTAAAACGCAAAAGTTATGCTAGTTTTACTAAAACGATAATTATAAACGTTTTTACTTATTAAACGTAATTTTACCAAAACCATTAGTTGGTGATTGAACTATATAGAATTATATGTGGTTATCAAAGTACTATATTACTAGGGAGTTTCATAACATCTATCCTAAGACATCCTAAGGTGTTTTCATCCATTGAATCACCATTTACAAGTATTAATCAAGAAAAGGAAACTAGGGTTTTTGTTAAGAAAGTAAGGGTTTATTTGTGCAAGCTTTGGTTTTGTGGCTAAACAAGGGTTTAGCACTAGCTCATCATCATCATCATACCTCATAAGGTTGCATTCGATCTTTTACGTGACGCATTATCTGCGATATTTGGATTATCTGAACTCAAGGTGAGTTCATAGCCCCACATTTTTACGATTTCAATGATTTATAACTATGGGGTGGAAACATGCTTTGTTTTATAAATTGGACGCAAGTGGATATTTTATATTGATTACATGTTTGCCTAAGTAGCGATAACCCAAGTTAAGCCCATTATCATGAACTGTCAATTGCATAGATGTAGTTGGGAATTACATTATGTGAGCGCGAATGTTATTTAATAGATCTATTCAGGAAACGACCTCCCCGTTTGGGTGATTAGCTATCACCTAGAACGAACATTATAGCATGTCGAATTTAGGATGTTTTCTGGTTGAACATCTAACCGGGCAGAAATTGCAATATATAGTTTAATTACGAGAAAGATCGTCGAGCTTCAGTGTCATGAGCTTAGTGTAAATGTAATCTAGTTTTGTGAGATCTGCATGTGTTGCATTATCACTAAAAAGTCTTGCGGTCCTGCATATTATGATTTATCAAACCTATGAATTCACCAACAATTTTGTTGACGTTTTTAAGCAATGTTTTCAGGAGATCAATAGGCATGGGATGCCAAGGATGCATTGGGTTATCTTTTGGATTGCACGCTTAAAGATTTAGGTGCATCATATTTGGGGAAATCTATTGTTAACTTTTGTAATATTCAACAATAGACAAGTAAAGCTATAAGCTTTTATATTAAGTCTTTCAATTAAATCCAATGTATCATTTTAAATGACTTTTTGTGTCGTTCTTATATATCTTGTGCTATTGATCATGAAGTAACACGCCCCGGACCCTTATTCCGCTGCGACCCAATTTGGGGGTGTTACATTTTAGATATAACATATGTCGTGTATTATATACGCTTCGAGTTATTCTTTTGGTTGTGTATCTCATTCTATAATTCACGGTATGAATTTTATACTTGGTTATTTTTCATTATGTAATATATGCGGAATATATTACACACTTTGCGTTTACTTATTGATTTATTTATTTAACCAACCACCAAGCTATTACAACTTTAAATCTAGATCTTTTATCAACGTGTCGCGTTGATGTACCCATTCATCGGAAAACCCAAATACATTATCCTAGGCTAGGGGGTCTTAGCCGTTAAGACAAACTGTAACTTCTTGGTCGAGCCGTTTCGATTTCTGTTTGTGTTGTGCTATTTAAGTTAATAATGATTTTTCTGTATCCGCGGATTTAGCTTAAGGTTAAATTTAAAAGTAAACGCGTATCTGACTAAAATAAATAGTGAAGAATAATAGGAGTCGTAAAATGACCTGAAATTGAGAAATGTTACAGTCTCCACCCGTTAAAAGAGCTTTATCCTCAAAGCTTAAGACCTTGTAGTGGATGACGAAGCCCGGTTTGTAAAAAGCTATGGGTATTTCTGTTTGAACGAATCTTCACATTCCTAGGTAATCTCAGGACCTCTCCTAGAGTTCCAACGAACCTTAACCAAAGGTATTCGGCTTCGCTTTAATTGTTTGTTCTCCCATTTCATGATTTCAACGGGCTTTTCCATAAACTGAAGCTTATGGTCAACGTAAATTCCTTCCAACGACATGACTAATGGTTTGTCAGCGTAGCATTTCTTCAGATTAGACACATGGAAAGTATGGTGAACCCTGCTCAATTCTTAAGGAAGTTCCAGCCTATAGGTAACCTTCCCAACCTTGGCTAACACCTTGAAAGGTCTGACATATCTCAGGTTCAATTTGCCCCGCTTACTGAATTGTACAACCCCTTTCCAAGGTGATACCTTGAGCATAACCCTATCCCCAACTTCAAACTCCATCGGCTTTTGCTTCAAATTAGCGTAGCTCTTTTGTCGATCCTGAGCAGCTTGAATTCTCTGCTTGATCAGGACGATCTTTTCCGTTGTTTCTTGGATCAATTCCGGACCAGTCAGTTGAGCTTCTCCAACTTCGGCCCAGCACACAGGTGATCAACATTTTCGGCCATAAAGTGCCTCATAGGGTGCGGCCTTTATGCTAGCGTGATAACTGTTGTTATATGAAAATTCGGCTAATGGCAAATGTTTAACCCAGCCCTTGCCAAAATCGATCACGCAAGCACGTAGCATGTCCTCGAGAGTTTGAATAGTCCTCTCGCTCTGGCCGTCAGTTTCTGGATGATACGCAGTGCTCATACTTATATCTGTACCCAAAGCTTTCTGAAATGATTTCCAGAAATTTGACGTGAATCTTCCATCACGATCACAAATGATTGAAATAGGTATTCCGTGTCTTGCTACTATCCTGTTCAGGTACAACCTTGCCAACTTGTCTAATGGATCATTCTCCCTTATTGGCAAGAAGTGAGCAGATTTTGTAAGTCGATCCATAATTACCCAGATGGTGTCAAAACCGTGTGACGACTTAGAAAGCTCGGTGATAAAATCCATCATGATATTATCCCACTTCCATTCAGGTCTTGTTGGTTGTATTAACAATCCTGATGGCCTTTGATGTTCGGCCTTGACACTTGCACATGCCAAGCATTTGTTAACATATGTGGCGATGTCAGCCTTCATGTTTGGCCACCAATATAGCTTCTTCATGTCTTGATACATCTTGTCAGAACCGGGATGGATAGAATATTTTGACTTGTGGGATTCGTGCATAATTACGGATCTTAAGTCGCCATAGCAAGGTAACCAACTCCTGTCGTTTAAACATAAAACTCCATCGGCGCGTGGTTCCAACTTTTCCTTGGGTATATCCTTTCTGATCATACCGCCTACATCTTCATTCTCAAGATTCTCTGGTTTAAGGGCTTCGATCTAAGCTTCTAGTATTTGCTTAGGAAGATCCAAACCAATAGTCATAACTAAGGCTCAAACCCGCAATGGCTCAATCCGTTCCTTACAGCTCAATGCATCGGCCACTATGTTTGCCTTTCCCGGGCGATAACGAATGTCACAATCGTAATTACTTAACAATTTTAGCCAACTGCATTGCCTCATGTTAAGATCTTTTTAGTCAAGAATGTGGTGTAGACTTTTATGGTCGGTAAACAAGGTGTATTTGGTTCCATATAGATAATGTCTCCATATCTTTAGAGCAAACACCACCGATCCAATTTCTAAATCGTGAGTGGTGTAGTTCCTCTCATGAATTTTTAATTGTCGAGAAGCATAGGTAATCACCTTCTCTCTTTGCATCAATACAGCACTAAAACCCTTATGTGAAGCATCACAATAGACTACAAAATCTTCACTTCCTTTAGGTAAATCCAGAATTGGCGCACTACACAACTTATGCTTTATTAACTGAAAAGCGTTTTCTTCCTTTTCTCCCCAATCAAATTTGATTCCTTTATGAGTAAGTTTTGTCATTGATTTAACAATCTTTGAAAATCCCTCAATAAACCTTCGATAGTAACCAGCAAGACCTAAAAATTGGCGGATCTCTGTCGATGTCTTAGGAGATGCCCAATCTTTGATAGATTCTATCTTGGCTGGATCCACATGAATACCTCTGCTATCAATGACGTGACCGAGAAATTATACCTTCGGAATCCAAAATTCATATTTTGAAAACTTGGCATATAACTTCTCCTTCTTAAGCAATTCCAAAATTGCCTTAAGATGTTGTTCATGCTCTTTATTGTCCTTTGAATAAATAGGTATGTCATCGATGAAGACAATTACAAACTTACCCAAGTAGGGCTTGCACACTCGGTTCATGAGGTCCATGAATACCGCAGGTGTGTTTGTTAGCCCGAATGGCATGACCTGAAACTCATAATGACCATACCGAGTTCGGAATGTCGTCTTAGGAATATCTTACTCTCGTACTCTAAGCTGGTGATAACCCGATCTCAAATCTATCTTTGAATAAATACTGGATCTCTGGAGTTGATAAAATAAATCGTCGATCCTTGGGAGTGGATAACGATTCTTCACTGTCAGCTTATTTAACTCACGGTAGTCAATGCACATCATGAATTACCCATCCTTCTTTTTGACAAACAAGTCCGGGGCTCCCCAAGGTGAGGAACTAGGTCTTATGAAACCTTAGTCGGAAAGCTCTTATAGTTGTTCTGACAATTCCTTCATTTCGGATGGTGCTAGTCGATATGGTGCTCAAGCTACGGGTGCGGCTCCTGGAATTAAGTCGATCTGGAATTCCACTGGTCGAGCCGGAGGAAGACCTGACAAGTCCTCGGGAAACACTTTAGGAAAATCTTGGGTGATTGGTACATCCTTAAGTTGCTTTCCTTCCGACTTTTCCTCCTCTTTCTTGGCAGATATCTGTGCCAAAAAGATCTGACATCCTTTTGCCATGTACTCTTGAGCCTTTGAACATGAGATAATGGTCAACCGAGATTCTCTCCTGTCGTTACTTTTGTTACCACAAAAAATCAAGGTTTCATTCCCATAGGGAACTCGAACCAGTTTCTCATCGCACACGATTATGGTGTGACACCTTCTTAACCAATCTATGGCGATAATAACGTCAAAACTATCCAGTTCTACGGGCATGAGATCTATGTTGAACGGATGGTTTAGGAAATTTAAAGTACAACCCTATATAATAGTGTCTACCCTGACTATTTTCCCGTCAGCTAATTCCACATCATAACTATTTTCTAATGGAGTTTGGGCGATGTCAATCAGGGAACTAAACGCAGAAGATATAAAGCTTCTATCAGCACCAGTGTCAAATAAGATAGATGCATAACGGTTGTTTAAGAGGAACATACCCGTGATGACATTTGAGTCTGGGTTTCCCGATGCATTCCCTCTTTTCTCTGCATTCCCAACTGCATACACCCAGCCTTGTACATTCCCGTTTCCTCCATCCTTATTTTTCCACTTTGGACAATCTCTCTTGAAATGTCCTGGAGCTCCACATTCAAAACAACCATTCCCTTTAGGATTTGCCCCATTGCCCTTCTGAGTATTGGTAACATTTGTGTTGCTAGCACTCCTGCAGTCGCGGGCAAAGTGCCCTACCTTGTTACATTTGTGGCATTTATGAGTACACGGGCCTTTGTGATGAAAATGACACTTGGTGCACTTGGGCAAAGATCCACTATATGGCTTCTTTTTACCCGACCCCATATTGTAGACCTTGGCGACATTCTGTCTCTCGAAGGGTTGTTGTTGATGACCATGGTTGTTTGTGGATGAGTCATCAGCCTTCCTTTTGTTGTTAGTTTGCCTTTTCGCATAGGTATGGAGTTTCTGATCCATCAAGTCATTGGCCAACTCAATAGTCTCATCCATCGTCTTGGGTCTGGCAGACTTGACATTTCCATAAATGTTATCAGGAAGTCCACTAATGTACTTGTCAACCTTCTCGGTTTCATTAGCAACAAACTTGGTACAAATCAGGGTTAGCTCTTGGAAACGTTCAGTGTATGCTAGAACATCGTTCCCTGTGACCTTTCGGTTCCACAACTCGATTTCTAGTTTCTTGATTTCACCCTGCGGACAATACTTGTCCGTCATCTTCTTCTTGAGTACTTCCTAAGTCATCGAATATGCATCAGGACCTAAGGTTCTTATCTGACCATTCCACCAAGTCAAAGCAGCACCTAACAGAGTATAGGTGGCAAACTTAACCTGGTTTTCAATAGCACAGCCACTGACATTGAGGACTAAATCCATCTTTTCAATCTACTTGGTTAAACCGACAACGCCTTCAGTTCCTTTGATGTTCAAAGGTTGACATTTCATGAAGTCAGCGTAGAAACAAGAGCGTGCAGTTTGCACATTTCTTCGGTTATCCCCGTGTGAACTGTGGCTTCCATCTCCATTGGTGGAGTTTTGCTAAAGAGCCTGATCAATCATAGCTTGAACGGATTCTGGAGTCATGTTGTTTGGATTGGTGTTGTTAGGAGTGGTATTCAGTCCTCGTCTTGTCACAGGTGCCATGATTTGTCTAATTTACAAGAGACAAAACGTAAGATCATAATTATGACAAGATATATAATAATTTACAGATGAGATAACAACACAAGAGCTAACACATCTATTTCACTCATATCTTGGAAAATTTTACATGAAATAGTTTTTTTTTGGTACACAAAATACAATACAAAAGATCTAAGGCTATGCTAGCGGGGAAAACCTCTAATACTTAACATGCTTGTACAATGACCTAGTAAGAAAAAATAACATAAATCACTAGATGTGACTGTCAACATCCCTAGAAGCATCCTGGTGATCTGGAATCCTAGCATCTGGTCCTGGCTATCTAGCTCTCTGCTGCCCTCGCAGTGCTAACAACTCGGCCTGCATGTCACCTATCTCTCGTCTCATGTCTCTCATCACTCAGAGAATCTCTACCATATGTTCCTTACATCTCCGGTCAGTATCTCAAAGCTTTGCCATCTCAGTCTGCTGTATAATCGAGAGCGAGTCTCGTGTACGTGATGTTGTGTCTAAATGAAAGTACTCTACAGCTGTAGCTATGCCTGATGTGCCTGGATATTGGTCTCGTGTGCATACACATGATCACGGTGGGTCTGAAGCTCATGATGAACGCCTGACTCAATCCTATCGAGTGAGCCCAAGCCTCTCCGGAAGTATAGGCCTCCTCCTCCACAATCCATACTGTCTCCTGGATAGTCATCCTATCCCTCATAAGAAAGTTGACCTGTTGCGAGTCTATGGTGACCCGCTGCGATATGCGAGTCCTACTATCCTGAGCATCCTCTAGTAAAGCATACAAGTCATGTGTATCACGCTAATGGAGCTCAACAAGCTTTGTAACTCTAGTATTGACCTCTCCTAAGGTCGTAGGTGCTATCTTAGGAACTGCCTCTGCCGGATCTACCTAAGTATCCCTAATACCATACCCAACCTCATTAATCCCCTGTCATCTTACTTCAGCATCTACGGTGCTGAAAAACCCATAATCTATCCCCTGACCTTTGGTAGGTCTAGTAGTATAACTCTCCCTGACCTCATACTTGGAGCCCAGAGTGGACAAACATAACCTCTTGCGAGGTGGCTGCTCGGACTCGAGAATATCATGCCTACAGTCAACAGGTGGTGGTATGTATAGAGATGGTAGTAGTGGTGGTAGTGGAGGTGCATCAACAAGGGCTTGAGTGGAGGTCATCCTAAGTGTCTGGATTTGGGTCGGACACCCAGATGATGGTAGTAATGGTGATGGCACTGGTGGTGGTGAAAAGTGGTGCAGTGGGTCGTGCACCCTAGCAAGCGCCCCTAAGAGGTGGTGATAGTGAGATAGGTGGTGATGGTGATGGAGTAGGCATGGCTAGAAGTCTCTCAACCTCTACCTCTGGTGGAAGGGATATGGAAGCCTGAAGCCGGACAGTGATCCTAGCTCCAGTGGTAGAAATGTCAGTAAATGGTGGTGGCATGATAGGCTATGTTCCCTTAGGTGGGGAATCAGGCTCAACAGTAGGTATAACAACAGCATAGTCGGTTGGAGCTAGGTGCTCCTCCTCCTCGTCCTCCTCGTCCTCATCCTCATCATCGGCGTCATCCCTAGATGAATCGTCATCTCCCCCATCTACAGGATAGTCAACCAGACTATCCTCTGTCTCATCATCCTCAAACTCCTCTGGATCCTCCTCGGGATCCGACTCAGTAACATACCCGGGTGACTCAGCAGTAGGCGAATCAATGGGAGGTAATGGCTGCTCCTCAACTGGAAACACATGCTCATCCTCCAACAATATATACTCAGGGTATATAGGCTCTGGCACGTAGTCAGGATCATGTGGCTATATGAACGTAGCCTTACGCTCATCCTCGTCCTATGGTACTTGTGGTGTCTGTGGATCCTCTAGGCCTGGTATGTAATCCGGTAATGGTGGGGCTACTGGCTGCATAGGGAGTCCATCGTATCTGTATATGATGACTTGTGGAATGCCCCCATCAGTTATCTCCTCATCATCGGCTCCCCAGAAGACTCTGCCGGGCTCGAAATTGGTATAGACGGAAGTGTAGGTGACAGCGGATGATGCAGAAGACATGACTGCTGCAAAAAGTAAAAATAACTTATATAAGTATTACTTATAAGACTC
>BQNB010158372.1:1734-15040 GCA_026074375.1 Tanacetum coccineum
TTAGTCTACAATAAGGTAAGATTCGTGCAATGTATATAAAAAAAATATGAGAACTATATGATGAAAAAAATGACATCTTCCTTTTGGTCGAAACGCAAAGGATTATCGAAGAGTAAAAGAGATGATGAATGTGTGCATACTCCCCCTTATTCGATGTGTCAAGATACGATTAAAAAGCTACAAACAAATATTAGTGTAAAGCTAGATTCGTCCTTGGACGAGTAAAATATATACATCAAGGTGTATATAATATGCAATCTATAAATGCTCGACGGAAGCTCCCCTTGCTTGAGGGTGTCAAGTATGATCCTACAAAACAAAAATTAGTGCAATAATAGCTTTTGTCCGTAGACAAATATTTCATATACAACAAGTGTAAAGACGACTCAATATGATTTCTTGACGAATGCTCCCCTTTGTTCGAGGGCGTCAAGATGGCCCTACAAAAAGAAAAATAAACATTGCAAATGTAACACCCCGATATTTCAACATAGCAGTGGAAGCTAAATTAGGGGTATTACTTCATGAATCAATAGTCATAATCATAGAAAATGACTCAAAATAGACGTTTTGGACATTTAGTTATCATTCAATAATATATCAGAGTTTTACAAAAGAGGTCCTAAAGTACATTGAAAACATAAAGTTTGAATGATAAAAAGTTTGGACGTCTTCAAGTCCATGCCACTCCGTGCTATAGGTTGCTCAATTACCTGAGATAAACATGCTAAAAGGGTCAACACAAAGGTTGAGTGAAATTTACAGGTTTGAAATGTAATAGTTGAATACAAGTCAATGTAATAGTAATAATTGCAATGAATACAATTATCATGGTAAACAATATTATATTATTGCACTAAGCTCATGACACCGAAGCCTTAAGTAAATGTTATTCATAAGTTGTTGCCCCAAGCGGGTGCTTTGCCAAACACCCGGAGTTCCTCAAATGAAATGCGTCCGCTAGCTATGTATGTACCAGAACCTGGACGGGGAAGTTTTGTCCTAATAGATCTATTCACGGCATTCGCGTTTACTTCGCAAAGTAATTAACGGTTCATGATAGTGGGGCCTTTTGGCAAATGGAGGTACTTAGGCAATAATATATCAGGATAGCATACAGTTGGAAAATATTTGTATTCATGGTTTATAGCATGTATCTCCCCACGGAGTTTAGAAAACATGTAAAGGTGGGACTATGAACTCACCTTGATAAGGTAGTTGATTGAAGTCAAAAGTGACTCAAATGGAAATAAACAGCTTCGACACGCAACCTGAGGTAATATGTAAAGTCTTAGTTTGATTGTTTCAAAACTTTATTTCATAAAGTTTAACGTAAATGATTTTGATTTATTAACTTGTGAAGATATCGTAGCGCTGTTCGGGCTATCATAATCTAGAGGTCATGTAGTAAACGTTTGAGGAATTAGGACACTTTACATCATAAATACAACAACTCATCAAAACGTCTACCCAAATGAAAACCCCTCACATGAAATTCCCTAGTATCGTAATACGTTATAGTTTAAATGATAAGATTTTATCTTTTTAAGTTTTTTCAAAAGCTAGTGGATGATAAATTATGTTAAATATTTGACATAATTATTTTATAGTGTCTCGATTGACGAATGATAACGAAAAATGTGTCGGGCTTTAATAAAATCGATTCTAATAATATTTAAATATATTTTTATAATTAATATAAAAATATTATATTTTATACCCTTGAGAATATGAAAATGACAATATATACCCTTGGTATATATTAATTTACACTTTTAACCCTTTATTTATATTTTTAAAATATTAAACTTTTAACTTTAGAAATTGGCAAAACAGGCCCTTGTGGTTTAACTTTAGGTTATTTACATTTTTGGCCCAAAAAGTTTAATAGTTTCAAAATTTACAATATATACCCTCCATGCATAATTCGATTTGCATTCTTAGTCCAAAATCCATATAAGTTGTATTTTTAAATCTCAAAATCGATTTGCGGCTTATAGCTTATTACTATAAGCTAAAAAAAGTAAGTTTTACGAGCTTGTAGCTTATGAAAAGAGCTTTTGAGCTTAAAAATCCAAAATGGGCACGTTTGGTTTAGAAACAATAACCCGATGGGTTAGGGCTTTTAGGATTAGTTTTAAGGATTATAAAAGTGATAAGCTAGCTTATAGAAATAGCTTATTACAATAGCTTATGGCTTATAGCTTATTAGGTTCACGAAAAGAGCTTTTAGGGTTTTAAGGGGTGCGTTTGGTTTAGAAAAACCAAACGAGTAGACTTAGGGTTTCCAAAAGAGTTTAGCTTGAACAAATGATTATATCAAAGCTTATATATGATCTAAAATATGACAAGAGCTTATTGAACAAGTGAAAAGGCTTACTAGCACACGAAATGAGTCAAAATGGTTGATATGGTTCAAAATCCTTTTGGAGATGAATCAAGAACCTTTTTCTTCTTATACTTTGGCTTCTACTAGCTTAAAGATCTTTCCTTCTCCTTCCTTAGCTTGGCTAGAACATAGTTTTGAGGTAGTATGAAACTTAGTGGTGAGTTTTGAAGGTATACATGTATGCGTGTATATATAGGGTTGAAATAGGAGTGGTGACCAAGTTTGTGTGGAGTAGTGACCAAGGTGAGCTAGGAGTGATGGCCAAGGGATAGCTAGGATGACTAATAAGAGCTAGGACTAGCATAGAGAGGTGTAAGGAGGTTGGAAGGGGTTCGGTTAACAAGTGTGGTGACAAGGAGGTTTCTTGGGGCTCAAGGTGACTAGTAGCTTACAAGGAGGTGACAAGGAGCTGAAGGAGGCTAGCATGGTGGTGACAAGGTGGTAGGCAAGGTGGTGGATCATGGTGGAGGGTGCTTGCTTGGTCTTGGTTTGGTTCAAAACTAGTTAAGGGTGTATCGGGTTGTTTAGGGTTTTCGGGTTAGGTTTTTAGGGTTTTGCCGAGTGTGTGGAGTGAAATGGAGGGTAAACTAGTTCAAATGTTGTGCATTGGAGAGTAGTGACTTAGGCTTAAAGAGTGGTACGAATGGTGTATATTAGTTTGGAGGGAAATAGTTAAATTTAAATCTCGTGCTTAATCTACTTGTATTATGAGCTTAAAGGAGTTGTACTAGGGTTTTGGAGGGAAAAATAGTTCAAATATTATGCATTGTAACCTTGTACACATGCCTTATAGGTTTGTACATTTGTTTTGTATGTAAACATTACATATAGTTAGGGTTTTGATATATACGTTAACGTATGAAATCCGTTTTATAATAAACATTTTGAATTGTACGTTAAATAGATAACGTATGGTAAAAATGGAGTTTAAAACATATTACTTGACATATTAGAATGTTTACTTGACATAAACGTTGATGGAATTGGCATTGGTAGTTGCGTGAGCACGTTTACTTTTGTAATGTAAGTTACGTTACATCATGGATGGTATAAAACAAAAATATTCTCGTGAAAAAAATTGCATCTAATTTAATAGATGGATAATTACATAGAGGAAAATTGTGGGTTGTTATATCAAAGCAACGTACAACGCTAAAATGCAAAGTGCAAACACATATAGTGGCATTCAAACAGATAGGATTCAATATTCAAGCAATGAACCTTATATTCAGCATTTTGCTTGATTTTTCACGTATGTATCATGTATATGGTGGTTAATTCTAAAAAGAGGGATACCTTAAAGCTGATCTAACGGTCAATACTTTTGTTTATAGCAGACCAATTCGATCATCCTTCATTCTTTAGTTGCTAATACAAATTCCATATCAATTTTATTATTTTATAGGCTTATTAAGCTTCATAATCAATTTGTTGATGTGAATTACCTTGATTATTCCTCGCAGTAAATAGTATACTCCCAGTCTCGTCTCCCACCAAACATTCAGCAATTTGCATTTGATGGTCATCAGGCTTGCTCTTCTGTAAGACCAGCTTTGCACCAATGACTTTGACAATCAAATTATGGCCACTGGTTCCAGGACGCATGTTATCAACCTTGGTAAAAACAAGCTTTCTTTTAGGTGATTTCATATCAGCCATTTCTCACAATTTCTACAATCCACAATTATCAATTATCATCTAAAAATGAAAGAATGATGTATGTCAATCCATATGAAAAACATTTGCTTAGACGCTATTAATTTCTAATATGCTTTACAACCACATGTGTCTTACAGAAAACATTTAAACTGACTAATGATAACTAAACATAAACTACGAACCAAGAATAACAACGACAACAACAATCTCAACAGCATATACCACTAAAACTACCACGGGCCTTTTTGAAAACAAAACACATCTAAGTGAGAATGAGAACGAAAAGAGAAGACACGCGTACCTTTTTTGAAAGTAAACATGTGATATTCAGGATGTTACTGTTCCAGTCCTCACCGATGCCCATTACCGTTTTTACGCATAGCTCACCACCTGCAAATCCATATAATAGATCCTTAGGTTAATTCTAAGTTTTAGTTATATTTTGAGAAATTCTTAAAGGGTGTTTCTTATGTTTTCTGAGTTATGTTTTATAAGCCTATTTTTTTGCTTGATTTATAACTTATGAGCATATATAAGCGTATGTGAGAACACATAAGCTCTTGTAAGCCCAAAAATAAGGAATAAAAAAGTTTACACAACAATGTCTTATAAATAAGGCATAACATCAACAAACCAACCCCATAAGCCCAAAAAACGCAATCTGCTCATAAGCCCACGGCTGTAAAAAGCTATTTTCAAAAATTAAATAGCCTCATAAGCTGGTAAAAAAGCCAATCCAAACACCCCCTATAAACCCCTAAAGTAAAACATAGCCCTAATCTAAAAACATAAAAAAATTTCCTAAAACAAATAAAGGCACAAATGAACACATCCATAGCAAAATCAACAATGGTAAAACCAAAAAATAGAAAATATTAAACAAACCTAACTTAAACAATTGTCCTTCATCTTCAACCAAAATAACTCGATGAGAAAATCAGCAAAATGACCAACAACCTTTTATACGAATCACTAATCACTCTGAAATGTGGAATCCATGTGGCAATCATGAATCATAACCCCATCGTTAGTGGGATCTTAGTAGCAATGGGTGGATCCTATAGAATAAAGTATAACCAGAGTAGGTAGCTACGTCGGGTATGGAGCAGATAGGCACGTGGGGGTCAAAATGAGACACAAAAACATATCGGTGCGGGCAAATGGTTAGCTAAACACCATGTTAGACCGGGTAGGTGTCGGACAATTCACGGGTTGGGCCAGAGAAACGAGCTGGTTATCCTGCCTTTTGTATAGTTTTTATAATAATGTAAAAAAATAGTAATGTCTGATATCACTTATGATATTTCATAAACGGTTAGGGTTTCATAAAGATTTGAATTGGAGTGTGTGTGTGTGTGTTTATAACGGGTGGGGTGGGAGTAAATGAGAAATAAATAATAGACCCTGCAAGTTGTGTTAGTGGGAAGTGTGAAATTACAAAAATGCCCCAAGTAAATAATAAAAATAAAATCCTAAAATATCTTAGTCGTAGGACTGAATTTGAATGTATGGATGAGATTGAGCGCTATTGTCTTTGATTAGAATGTGTTCTACGTCGAAATTTTGTCTATTAAAGTACTATTAACGGGTGCCGTTAGACACATTATAAAGTGTCCGAGAATTTGTTTGACTTGTTGTAAGCAGTATCATAAACAACACCAAAACCTTCAATGATCACCCAATCAAACACCCTTTGGTGATTCAATTGTTATTAATCAAAAGGTAAAGCAATCTAGTCCTCAAACGAGTTATAACCAAACAATACAAAAGAAATAAAGATTGTCCCTTTTAGGAAGATTAAATTACCTCACAACATTATTCACTCACACTCAAACTAACTTGATCAAATAAAGAAATTGATCAAGTAATACAATATAGAATACTAACAGACATTAAGATTGATATCAAGACTAAACAAGACAAAAGAAATATTTAAAAGAGAACGAGATCAGGTAATATGACTCAATAAAACCTTAAGTGATGAAACTAAGCTTCTATAGGCCAATTTTTCATTTGGGTCCTTCCATTTTGGACTTCACCATAAACAACAACTAATTTTCTATCCAATTTTATAGACTTTTGGATATTGCTACTTTTGGTCCTCCAAGTTATGATGACCATTGACTGTGCATTTTAACACCCTCTCTCAGGCTAATGAGTCATCATTATTAACTTTCTGCAATTGAGATTTCATTCTCCCTTTATCCTTACCAGCACTCCCTTGGAAACATGTCCTACAACCCAAGATTCCTACAAAACAACTTATGTTGGAAAACACCAAGACACTTGGTAAAAATATCAACAGTCTGCAAATCTGTATGAACCTTAACAGTCTTAGTAACACCAGCCAACACTTTCTCTCTAACAAAATGAACATGATGAGATGTCATTTTATACACTTTTCCAGGGTCGTTTAACCCCCTAAATTATGCATTTATGCCCAAAATAGGTACTTAATCGTTCTTTTTTTACGTATTTAGCATTTGGAAGGTATTTGTAGGAAATACACGTGACTTGGGCTCATTTGGAGAAGAAACGGACAAGACTACGGACCAACGCCAAGACTCTTGAAGATTTGTACTCATAGAGCCTGGAGACGGCGTCACCAACTCTACACGATGCCGTCACAACCCACTTAGTGACGGCGTCACAACATTTCATGACGGCGTCAGCACGCATCGATTCGTACGCAGATCTAGAATATTCTACTCATGATGGCGTCACGATTAAAACTCGACGCCGTCGCAGCGATTTATCTATATATACAAATCTGTTTTTAGGGTTTTAAGTGTGTAACTTTAGAGTAAAGTAAAGGGATGAACCCTAGTTCGTTTAGCAGCTGTTAGGGACAATTTTAGGGCCTCAAAACCCTATTGTACTTCCTTCAATTCATGTTTTAATCAAGTAAGACTATCTTAATCATTCAATATGTCTTGTTGTCTGATTCTTATTTGTTCTTGCTTTCTCTTTAACACGCTTGGCTAAACCTTATATTGTCTTCATTTATGATTGTTTGAAACCTAGAATGTAGATCTTAGTGGTGTTGCTTCTTGTGATGAATATGCATGTTAGGTCTTAGAAAACCAGCTTTTGTCTGTATCATTGTTAATATGTCTAGGAAAACATAATTGTGTAGAAAGGATACCATCGGGTAACAGTCTTCATATTACCTTGCCCCTTAATATGGTTGATCCACTTTTAATATATTTTACATGCATTTAATGTACTCTTGGGGGCCGGGTAATAGTCTTCATACTACCTTACTTTGTGTTTTGCCTCAACGGAATATTAAATAGACGGCGGGTTCGTGTAATTCGTTCATGACTTAAGAAATAGTTACATAGATCATCACAAGTGTGACAAAGCAACAACACTAGGAGAAGAAATCTAGGGAGTAATACATGATTAAATGAACACAATCTTTTATATATTGTTATCACTAGTAGCATAGTTTACATTTAGTTTAATAGCTAAAACCAACCAACCTCTCAAATATATGATTTTACCTGCTTTCCTATAAACATAAAAATACAAAAATAATCTTCTCTCAACCCTTAGAATTCTGTTAGACCGTGATCAAGCCTTCAAGTAAGACTTTAATTTCCGCACACTAGCTTAGTTTTTGGCGCCGCTGTCTGGGGAATAGTGAGGTTTTGATCATAGCTTAACTTAGTTCTACTTGCTTGAATCCTTTCAAGTAAGACTTCAATTTCCGCATACTAGCTTTCTCATAGACTATCTTTTCTTCGTGTTATTTGTTTCGTAACCCATTCTCATCAACCACCATGGGAGACAAGAATCCTATCTGCACTCTAGGAGACTACTCCAAACCTAGCCACGAGGGCTATAGGAATACCATTGAGCTCCTCGTAGGGAACAATTTGGTACCTCTTCGATCCGACACAATCCGGTTGATGCAAAACGGATGCTCGTTCTACGAACTTTGGTCTGAGGATCCAAACCAACACCTCAAGGATTTCCTTAAACTAGTGGACTCACTTGACATTGACGGTGAAAACATGGAAAGAACGCGCCTGTGTTTATTTCAATTTTCCCTTCGTGATCAAGCTAGAAATTGGCTTGAACGTCTTCCATCAGGATCCATCACCACATGGGAGGATCTTACTACCCGATTCTTTGCTCAATTCTTTCCACCGGGAAGGACCGCAAAACTCCGCAATGATATCCTGATGTTCCAACAACATCATGGAAAATCTTTATTCGAAGCATGGACTCGTTTCAAGGACTTACTTCAAAAAGTCCCTCATCATGGCATAGACCTTTGGCTCCAAGTCCAAATTTTTTATGACCATGTCAATCCCGTCACAAGACGAACCATTGACCAATCGGCCGGTGGTAAGCTTCGTGACCGAAACGCCGAAGAATCCTGGGCATTGTTAGAGGACCTCACCCTCTATGACAACGAAAGTTGGAATAACCCAAGGGATTTAGCTAAGCCGATCAAGGCAATCGCTTTGCCTCAAGATGTGCCGAGTACATCCGACCGCCGTCTAATCGAGCTCGAAAATCAAGTCCAACGCTTGATGGAAGCTCATCGTGCTCCAACACAACCTACTCAAGTGAATAAAATCACTACCTCATGTGAAATTTGCAGTGGTCCTCACGACACTCAGTATTGCATGGAAGATCCCGAACAAGCCTTTGTTGAATACACATCCTCGTGTACCGATAAAGCGGGAGGTAAGTGGTATAATTTTAAGCCCAAGCAAAACAATCTTGGTGACACCTACAATCCATCATGGAGAAGTCACCCAAACCTAAGGTGGAGATAACCCTAAAATTCTCAAAATAATTTTTCAAACCCACCTAACAGTTCGACTCCGAACCGTTCCTTCAACAACAATCCTTGAAACTTTAACAATCAATTAAATCTAGAAGGATTGGTATCCAACTTCATGGCATCTCAAGACGCTAGATGGTCTAAGTTTGAAGCCGATTTCAAACAACAACAAAGTGAGATGACCAACAAAATCAACACTGTGCTGAAGGCCATCACCGATCGAATAGCGAGCACACTACCTAGCGATACGTTTAAGAACCCAAAACTGAGTACTTATCTAGTTTTGTCTGCTCGTTCTTACCCAACTAAAGACCCGCAATGCTCAACTCAAACCTACGGTTCGATCAACGCCATCACAATCCATACTGAGCAACAAAGCGCCTCTTATAATGAAGGAGAAAAAAGAGAATAAGGAAGAAGAGGACGGCCCAAAAAATATCCACATCAACCCTCCTACACCACCTAATCCACCTGTTACATTCATCATCGAAAAAGTCCTCAAATTCAATTCATTCTTCGAATCACTTGGATTGGTTCCCCCATCATCGAACACCGAACTCATTTGCACTAAAGAGGAAGATGGAGACGTGATGGTTATTGAGACTATCCCGAAGGATGACAATTCCTACAAGGAGGAACTCGAAGCAGGAAAGCAAGAAGTGGATTATTTTGACATATTCCCGACTAGGAGTGACTTGCATATTACAAGTATCTCATGTGTGGCCCAATCCTTTCAATATTTCTACGAAACCTCGTCATTATGGAAGGATGCCCTTCGAACCTCAAGATACCATGCAACATTGGACATGTGCATGTAGAAAAAGCCTACATTGACCTTATCTCCCCTCTAAATATCATGACCCGAATGATGTATAATTGGATCATGAGGAGAAAACTCGACCCTAGGGAAAATGCGAATTGAGGAGTTAGCAATTTCATAGGAAGGATTAAAGGAATGCATGTCTTCGTAGGAAACTTCACCTATATCATAGACTTCATGATTATTGAGGACATTAGCTCAATTATAGACCCTAGGCTGTCACAAGTAGTGCTAGGGAAACCTTTTTTGGAAATATCCAACATGACTCACGACCCACCCGAAGGAGTAGTCAGGTTCACCAACGGAAACAATGAAGTTTCCTATAAGATGCCCCATAAGATAGAAGAATACGACTCATTGTCGAACCTAGAAAAAGAGCACACAAAATCAGTCTACCTTAGGAACAAAGAAGATAAAAGGAGAGGAGTGGAGTATGCAATGAGCAAAATATTAGGATTTTATAAAGAATGCCTAGAACTCAGACCCGAATACCTAACTGGAATGGATGATGAAGGAGAAGTCACGTAAGAACATGTGACTTCGAGTCTAGCTACAAGACTCGTAAATAAAGAAAAGCGCTTTTTGGGAGGCAACCCAATATTTATTTTTCTCGCACATTAGGAATGTCATGTGTTTTATTCTTTTTATTTTACTCTATCATGTTGGAACCCCAATCTTGTAATCATGCTTTGTTTAGTTTTTAACCTTGTCTTAATTTCAATCAAAGGTATTTTGCAAATAATAAATGTAGGGGGATCTATCCAGTTTTTGAACCAAGTTCAAGCAAGTTAAATAATTCGTTTAGATTAATTTATGTCAGTGTCAATTCATATAAGTAAATTGTCAAATCTCAGGTTTTATGCAGCTATTTGTACAAGAATTAACTTATGGAATCAAGTGCAGGAAATTTTTCATCAAAAACAAAAAAATTGTTTTCATAGAGCGTGGAGACGGCGTCACAATTTACACGCGACACCGTCACCACGACACCTGTGATGGCGTCAGGATATCCCTGACGGCGTTAAACGCCCAGGTCTAGAAAACTTAAAGTTTTTAATTATTTTTGAAAATAAAACTTGCATAACATTTAAAATATGTACTCTTCTGTTATAAATCTGCAAAACCAATGAGTTTGACAGTTCTCTCATCTTATCTTTACTGCTTTATCGAGTCAACCCTAATTTCACATTTTATATTATTATATCGCATATTTTATGCTTGGTATAGTTGTCTTTGTCTTTGATTACATGTTATATTTGATGAGAAGAAGCTTGGAAGTTCTTAGGAAGTTTCATTAGATGATTCTTGGAGAACGATCTAACCAGTTATCGCATGTTTCATCTCCATTTTTGAGCAAACCAGGGGAGTACTAGTTTTTTTCCTTGTTTTCTTATCCTTTTATTCGTTTTTATGGGTACTTCTATAGAACATTGGGGACAATGTTCAACTTAAGTATAGGGGGGAAATAAGCCTTAGAAACTATTCTTTCATTTTCCATTTGCTTTTTCCTTAAAATGATGGGTAATATATCGAAACATAGCATAAAAACCGAGTATAATTAGCGTCTCATGGATAGGAATTTATATGACTAGCACAATAACCCTCAGAATTCCACCCAAAAAATGTAAGGTTCGCCTTTAGATCTATAGGAATTTAGGTATCTATTATTGATACCCAAGATAGTTTATACCATTAGTCTTTCCTTGCGTTAATGCTTGTAGTCACTATGGTCCCCCCCCCTATATCCTTGTTTACGATGTGTACGTGTGTGTTTCGTTCGCCTTTTCTAGAGCATAAGAAATGTATTTAAATTATATGAGTGTACCGTATCCATAGTAAGATTCTAGAACTTTGTTATTATGATGCCATCCCCGAGACCCGAGTCTGCATAGTAAGTATTGTGGATTTTATTGATAAGAGGCATTAGAGATTAAGCCCATGTTTTAAACCTATAATTGTTATGATGGTTACGCCAATCATATAACTATCCCACACCCTTGCCATGCACTCATTTTTAGTGCAAGATACCCTAGTACAACCTACTGATCCTTATCTGTTTTGCACAGGTTCTTGTAATTTTTTGGTGGATTCCAAATTATTAATAAAGAGCATTGTCACCCTTAAACCAACCGTTACACCCAAAAAGCCTTAGCTTACCTTGTATGTACTTATTTTTAGTACATTATTGTGTTTAAACAACAAGGTTAATTATTTGAGATACTAACGAACGGTAGCTAAGTCCTGTATCCCTTGTAAATACTGTTATTTGGGGACGTATTGAAGTTCATGTAGTATTTATTTCATGGAAGAATGGGGAAGAAAAGTTAAGCCAATACCCCCATATGTTTGCCAAATGATCTTAATGTTATTTTGATCCACCTCAAATCGGGTCATTAGATAGATTGTAAATATCGAGCATGTAAAAGCTCAAGTGTAGGGGTATGTATTATAAACCCCATGTGATGTATTATTTTATTTAAAAAAAGAGAAAAGAAAAAGAAAGAGATTGATGTAGAGTTGTGTAGAGTTTGTAGATCTTCATCCAAGTCTTGGCTTAGCAACCAAACCAAAGTGTATTTGTGTAAATAATTAGCTAACCCTTCCACTCTAAATTCACCCAAAGCCACCCAAATGTATCCCATCCATTTCCGTTTCCATTATATGTTATCTTACACCTACACCCCACAACCTTTTAAAAGACCTCTTAGATAGTAATGAATAATACTTGCACCTAGCGGTGAAGGTTTGAACCTTTACCAAGTCTATGGTAATTTATATGCTATGACAGATAATGAGTGTATATCAAAGCTACCTATGTAGATGATCTCTTAGTGTGAAATTTAAGCTTAGAAAACAAGAAAAAAATCTAAAGATGAGGTTTTTTTGAAGTAAAACACACGAACAAAAAAAACAACAAGTAAACACAAAATCTAAGCACACCACTCCATGGCTCTTGATACCAATTGTAGACTAATCTAATAACATACTTGAAGAGAGGGAAAGAGGTTGTTTTAGTAAGAGAAAGGGTTGGATGAACACTTAGAGAGAGAAAGTAAACATAAGATAGAAAATGTATTATGTGTGAAAAATGAACAACCAACCACCTCTCTAAGGCATGAAGAGGTGTATAAATACTAACCTTGGCCGGTTATGGATGGGCCTTCATAGGCTTTCCATGGGCTTTTTCTTATCTTTGGCCCGGTTAGCTTACTAAACAATACATTGTGGACTACGAGCTAGAAACGTAAAATACGTGGAGTGACCGATCCTTTTTTAGATTCCTAACAATGCTGCTAGTCATAACTTACTACTACTGGGTGAAAGTTAATGCTATTGAGGGTATTTTCATAAATACTTTGATTAAGGGTTTTGTAGTATATTGGATATCATAACACAAGCAAGAAATGATGGGTTGGCTACTTAATCTTAGAGAGAGAAAGTGATATTTCTAGAGAGAGAAAATGCAAGATAAAGTATTATCATAAAATGAACAACCAACCCCTTCCCATGGCTGGAAAGGGGTTTATATACATGTGTTTGTGAGCTCTATGGGAATACATAGGGGTGACCGAGTCTTTTTCATAATCCTAACAATCTCCCCCTAAGGGAGGTCACCCCATAAAATACAATTTGAATA
>BQNB010158373.1:0-15039 GCA_026074375.1 Tanacetum coccineum
AGAATATAAGTATAAGACAAATAAATCATTTAAATATTAAACTTAATCTTCTGATATCTTCTATTTTTATAAAGAGATCTTCCAGAATCTACATATTCTCCACCAGCTTGTAGATTTCTTTAATGACAATTTTAGTCCTTTTGTTTCATTCTTTTATTTACTTTGTCTCATCAAATCAAGAATCCCAACAATCTTCTCTTATTTAATGATGACAAAACAAACAAAGTCGTGTACGAACTTCATCATAAAGCCAAAGCTTCCCCTGAAGTTTAGATGTAATCATCTCCCTGAATGAAACAAAATCTTTAATGCTTCCCCTTGACTTAAGATCTCCTTGAACATGCTACCACACATAATAAGCTGCAAATTAATAAACTTGTAATCTTTTCCCCCTTTTTGTAATCATCTAATAGGGGTCTGATTCGTCAATTTCAACACACGTAAAATATAAAATATATAATACGATGGAAAATTACCAATTTACCTTTGAGGACAAAGGCAAAAAGGAAATTTTTCAAAATATATATAATATAATCTAATACGTATATTAAACCGGGAAGTATGATTCCCCGGGTCGTTTTCCCCAACGATTTGTGAAATTGAAACCACGTTTGTTGTTCGGACAATGATTTGAATGGGAAACAATAGTTGATGTGATTAACTACTTTTAACAATTGAAATAAACAAATTATAACAATTAAGCACTAAGACAAATAACGGGAAATCAAAATTTTAACTAAAAACGCAAAACGGGACCCTTAAACGGAGGTTAAAAACCCTAAATTATTAAAAATAAACCTAGCTTAAATTTTTCTTTTTAAATGGAATCTATTTGACTAAAAAGTAAGTTTAAAGAAAACTAGAACGAAAACGGAGTTGAAATGAGCGTTAAAACACGAAAAACGAGAACGAGGACAAATCCCATTCTTTAAAAATTGAATTTTTGCAAACTAGACCCTACGAAAGCGAAAATAATTTTCCTAGGAACTTTAGGATAAAAGAAAATTTTCTAAAAAAGATCTATATTTTTTTGATTATTTTTATATTTTTTATAATTTTTTAAAGTTTTTAATGAAAATAAAAGTTTAAAAATACTAAACGAACTCTTAAAATTCTAGAAAAATGACAGAAAATAGCTTATACTACTTAAAACCTAGGAAAAATAAGCCCGATGTCACAGCTTATAAAATAAGCCACGAAATAAGCTTTGACAGCTTATAAGGCTTATTAGCCAAATTGAGTATAAGAAATTAAGTGTGCAAGGGTCTTATGATAAAGACCCAAGGGCACAGCGGTAAGGTGTAGAGTGTGTGTGTTTATAAAAGGTTGAGGTGTTGAGGTCGGGGGTTCGAGTCTTGCTCACCCCCGACTTCCACTTCCCTTTTTTTGGTTTTTATAAAAAAACTTAAAAAACAAAAGTTGTAGAGGACAACTTTTTAAACAACTTTAATAAAATCACTATAAGCTGAAACTTAAAAATAAGCTTTCAACGAGCTTTTGAAAAAGTTGTTTACAGGAAATGAGCTTTTGATCTCTAAAAAGCTAATTTTCACTTAAAAGCTCACACACAACTCATTTTAAGCCCAATTTTAATTCTAAAAGCTGTTCTAGAAAGCTTGTAATGTGAAGAAACTAAATCTGAAAAGCAACTTAAACTAAAAACACTTTAAGCTAACTAAATTTATTGTTCTAAGTGGCAAACTCAGAAACTATACCTAAAAGCTCAAAAACAAATTAAGCTAAAATGGACAATAAGCTATAATAGAACCTGAGCTTTTGAAAACTTAACAACCTACTTATAACCTATTAATCCAAATCATAAAAACAAACTTATAAGCTAGAAATCAAAATTTAAAAAAACTAAGACTTAGTTACTACTGTTTTTGGCTTTTTGAGATTTTTGATGAACTTTTAAGGCTAAATTAATACTAAGTTATAAGCTAGGAACTATTCTAGAAAGCTTGTAATATGTAGAAGCTAAGTCTAATAAGCTGATTAACCTAACTAAACTAAAAGCCTATTGAAATTAAGGTCCTAAAAGGCAAACTCAGAAACAAACACTAAAAACTCAAAAACTAAATAAGCTAAAATGCACAATAAGCCACTACAGCACCTGAGCTTATGAAAACTTAACAATCAACATATAAGCTATAAATTTAATTCATAAAAACTAAACCTATAAGCTAAAATTCTAAAGTTAGAAGCTAAAAATGACTTACTACTGTTTTTGGTTTTTTAAGAATTTTTATGAAATTTAAAAGCTAATTTACTCTAGTAAACAAGCTAGAAATTTAAAACAAGTTTTAAACCTAAATTACTAGTATGTAAACAAAAAGCCTATTGAATTTTAAAGGCTAAAAGCTACTTAAGCTAACTTGAATGTGATTAAAAAGAAAACTGCAGTTAGGAACTGCAATAGTCCCTATCTGATGCACTTGGTAAATAGGCAAAACCAAATTTTGCAAGTGAACAAATAGGTCTAGCTTGCAATACACACTCTAATTGAGTGTGTCTTATCACTTAGCAACCAAATTCCAAGCTTAGACAAGCTTGGATCAAAAACTAACTAGCTAGCTTAAAGCAATAACCTCCCCTGGTGCAAAATCCAATAGTTTTCACTAAAACTTTTTCAAAGTTGAAAATTAATCTATGATTTCACTTCACAAAATGATTTTATATGATTACTTAACTGATTCAAAAGTCATCATCAATTTCCTTTGACTTTTTGAGGTCAAACTCAGCTAATCCAAACACTACTTTAACATACATGACATTCAATTAAGCAAATGAAATTTCAATTAAGAGCTCAAGACTTAATAACCAGACAATGAAAAAATAAGCTATACTAATTAAGCTAATATTTTTGGTTTTTATGATTTTATGACAATTTAAACAAAACTAAGATCTAAGCTATATTAACTAAAAACAGATGATCAATAAGCACAAATAGATTGAGATAAGCACAATTAAGCCACTAGATAAGAAAAATAAGCAAAACTAAACAAAGTAATTTTAAAAAAAGGAAAAATAAAAGAGGACTTACTATTATACCCTTATAGCTAAACAAAGGATCAAGTGCCAAAGTAGCTTAACAACATACTCTAGCTTATCAATGATAAGTGCTAGTAAAAGTCCTTGTAAGCTCTTCCATTATAGCATCTCTTTTCTAAAAGTCCAAATCCATTAAGCAAAGGACTTTATACAGATTTTTAAGTTTAATAGGATAAAGGACTAATTAAACTCAAACCTAAGCTTATAGGGACTAGAGAGCTAGTTTTGAAGCTTATAGTAGCTTTAGAGCTTATGTAACAGTAACAAACTTAATTTGGGAGAAATTAAGTAGCTAATCAAGTATTATTTCAATGTAAAACCCCATTTCATTCACTAAAAACTTGATTACAATACTCTTTAAAAGGGAAATTACAAAAGTTTACTTAAGGAAAATTAGATTTAAAATGAAAAATTACATAAGCTAAAAACTAAAAGCTAAAGCTAAGCTAGAAAGAAAAAGGTGTTTTTGTATGTGAGAGTGAAGGTCTATTTATAGCCCGAATAAAAAGCTTCCAGGTGCAGGTTTGTTACACGCTCCCAATCATCTTGTCCTTTCAATCCCTCCAATCATTGGATCATCATTTAGAGCCGTTGGATTAGATTTTTGTCACACGGATTGCCAGCGTGGCAATCCATGATGTGACACCTTTGTGTTACTTCTGTGAGTGATATAGCACAAAAATCAATCCTCCTGTGTGTTTCTTCTCAAGCTCACGTGGCATCCTTTGTTGGGTTTGGCCAATCAAAACTCATGAGTGACGTTTGTTGCTGCCAAGGTGTACTATATCACTTGAATTGAACTTCCACGTCATTAATTTGCATTTGCCCTCTCTTTTTGACCCGTGGTAATTTGGGGAAGGAGATGAACAGTAAAAAACTGTTTCTCTCGCCCTTTTTTACTTATAAGAGGGCGCGTTTGATTTGTGTTGACCTGGTTAAAAAGTCTGTTTGACTTTTGGGTTTGGGCCGGGTGTTGGTTATAAAAAAGAAATGGGCTCGGGCTTTGGTGTTAGGATTTGTTATATAGAAATTTAACGATGTTAACTCTAATAATAGAATTAAAACACCGTTAGGGCTTTAAGGGCTTTTTATGAATTTTTATGAACTATGAGGGATTGGTTTGGAAACAATAGGATTTTTGTCCATTTTGTGGCTTACCAATATAGAAGACACGATTCAAGTTAGTCTTGCTGAGCATAAAAGATACGTGAGAAACAATGAAGCAAGAGAAAATGTGGCCACTAGAGACTCACACTTGTCAGCTGAGGAATTGATAAGCTTGTTGAAAATCTGAGAAGTTGATGATAGATTCACGCCCCTAGCATGATGACACATCTATTCCCGACACTAGGTTAGAGCCTAGGAGTGATAAGGAAAGTCCGAAGGTGTGTAATTCCAGATATAGATCACTCCAATGGTAGATGTTACTAATATTGTTTACACCTGTAAATGTTGATGGATGAAGAAGATGAAAATAACTTATGAAGTGTTTGAATTAATGAGAAAGAGTGAAAATGGAAGAATTTAGATGAGACTAGGATTTCACCATCCCTTACCGAACTAGATCACCTAGGAATCTCTCTACTCTCGTATCTTCGGATACCGAGAAACTCCAGGAATTGACGGTTACTCATCCTACACCATCATCAGGTTCATCTGAACCAAAGTTAACAAAAACTAATCGTCTTCTATCAATGATCAAGGCAAAACCCAATCGATTCAAAAGATACAAGAGTTTTCTTTTCAGATTTCAGGGACGATATTGTTACTAATTTGCACAACTCAGAAAAGGTTCATGCCACGGACATCAAGTGATCAACTTGCTGATAACCCTTTATGGATGTTATGATGACCCGCTACCCTCGTAGGTGAAAAAAAATAACGAGCAAGTTAAGAAGGAAGATCTGTGCAAGTTCGAGATCAAGTTCCTGTGTATCTTGCGGAAGGTTTGATTCTAGAAAGGAAAACGATTAAAGAAGAGACGAAAAGATTAATCTATAAAGCTATCTTGCAAGAACATGGGTGTATGCAGGAACAAATATCATCACATATTCAAAATGCAATTGACAATGATATTCCTTCTTTAGTTGATGCATCAGTAACGGTTATATGTCGGGTCATATTCTTCATGTTCATCCGGCACAAGTTCGATCATCATCTGTTCCAGAACAACAACATCAATTGTACCTTGCTATGAAGGCTGATCCTCTATTACAACAACAAGACATAGCAATCTGGTTGGCTCCCCGATGAAGTTTAAGAAACCAGTACAACACAACTTGAATTTAGATTTTCTACCAATCCGCACAAGAGATCAGACGATCCTCATGATGATGCACATCCTGAAGGGGAGAATAGTAACAAAATGGCAGAAGAACATCGAGTAGAAGCAGTATGTATCAGAGAGTTCCCCCCCCAATCGCTGGGACAAGTAATGTAGAGGAACCAGGTCCTTCTACTTACATGTAATCAAGAACAAGATGATATTTGGATTTCTGGGACTGAATTCTTATGGCTTCCTGATGATGATGAGATTCCAACTAAGCAAGTAACACAAGACATCATGGAAGAGATATCTTCGACAATTGATGAAGCTAAGTTGAAGAAGATGGCGTACAAAAAATTTTTTTGAGAGTGCTAAGACAAAATTGTACTTCAGGAGATGAACTCAAGTATCACATGATCAGATGAGAGAATATTTCTTGCAAAGTGACATTATTTAGGAAAGCAGAAAGGAAATTCTTGTTTCTCCGCATCCACGGAAAGATCACACCATTAGTTCAAAGCTGTCAATGAGATCCAAGAATCTCAGCACTGTCCTCTGATCGAATCAAACCTTTTGTACTTGAAGAAAGGAAATTCAGGACCTGAGAAGATCGTTTTGTCACTTCATAAATTTCCAGCAATTGTCTTCAATGATGATGATATTGAAGAACAGACTTTCAGATTGGTTAATAAGTGTATAAAGAAGTTTAATCCTTATGCAAGATATGGTGTTGAAAATTGGAAGAATCCTCATGCGAAGATCTTCTACATATGAGAACAGAAAGAAACTAAAGACCAAAGTGAAGAGATTATTCAAACTCTACGACGTTCAGTCAATTAAGAACATTCTGGGAATTTTGGGTCATGAACATAAGTTTATCACAGAGATTGTGGCAAGAAGAGCTAATGATTGCATAGTGTCAATAACCGAGCCAGATTACAAGAATCTCAATAAGAATGACATTGAAGACATGTATCTGCTGATCATGAATAACAAGGTACCTTATTATGCTAATACAGGATTGCTATGGTCTCTATCAGTGTTCATCATGAGTTTGGTGATATGGGAAAGAGTGCATGATTTTTAACTTAGAATCAAAGCAAACAACAGAAAGATTAATCTCACTACACCAATACAATATACATTCCAAGATTGAAGAATATATGAGTTTCCTATTGTCCTAAGAGCCCGTACATGGAAGCATTTATCCTAATAGAAGAAAGAAAAAGTGTGATTGAACCTTCAGAGATACATAAGTTTTGTGATGCAACACTAAGAAGAACGCTTGAAGGTCTAAAGAGTTATTATAATGATGTCAAGTATGGCTATGTGCAAAAAGAACTCACAAATGATGAAGTTGAGTTTCTTAAGTTGTTAGAGAAAGAAATTGGACGTTCAATTGAATTATCGATATCAAATGAAAAAAGATGGGAGATTTACGTGAATGGAATACCACTTGGACCAAAGGAGGGATACGCCCAGAGATAACACCCTTAAGGGGAGATTGTTAGTTGTTTGAAAAGTGTCAAGTTATTGGTTTTAAAAATTATTAGACTTATATTTTGTTTAGTTTAATAAATTTTGTAATAAGGTTTATTATGCTTTAGTAAGAAATAGCATAAAAACCAAAGACTAGGGACAGTATTGAACAAGTTAGTGGAAAATAAGGAAGTGAAGCTCCTCCTTTGCCTAAAATAGCCTCTAACTCATTAGAGTGTGATGCTCTTGTAAAAACCTTTCATTTTTCCCTCCAATAATAAATTTGAATTTTCCTCACTATTCCCTCATTCTCTCTAATCTTAACATGTTGATATGATTGATTCAAGATTCATTTTGACCTAACAGTTTTGTAACTTGTACTTGGATGATTATACTGATTCCTTGGGAAAATAGAGGTAAAAAGGCTAGTTTGGACATCGTGCATTTATGACATTTACATTAGGCTTTAAAGGACTTGTAACTATTTAAAGGGCAAGTATTATCAAATGAGATGTTATTGACTATGTATATATGCTTTATTATCTTGTACATTCACTTTAGATATTACCCTTTCATGGAATAGGGTTAGAGGTTTAGCTATAACGTTTAAAGCCCTTTTCTGAATTAACGTTGCGAATGTACATTAAGGATAATGTAACTTTTGTCATAATGATATTAAGATATTGAGTTAATATGATAATGATGTTTGCTTAGACATAATAAACAGATATAGGTGGCATAAGTAGGTTTTCGTGACTCGCTCATAGTTATGCAAGTTACATTGCATATTGAGATATTGGTAATGCAAGTAATGTAATAAAGCGAAAAATTTCCCGTACAATTATGATCATAGTAAAATAGGTTGATTTTGCATTTGATGAAAATTCTTGGGTTGTTATAGTCTCCACCCCTTACAGAAATCTCGTCCCGAGATTTAGTCGAAATGCCGGAGAGATGTCAAGGAATGATTATGAATTTGTAAGAGAGTTGCTAATCATATGGGAATACAATTTGGAAATGAACATATGATGAAGCGGTAATAATGATAATGATTAAGGAATTATTTGTACAAACGGATTAAAAGAAACTTGTTTGTACATATGTTATATACTTAAGCCTACTTATTTATAATTTATCACTTACAAAGAGAAGCGTCCAAATCCTTGTAACTAAGAATTTATAAATTCAAAGTTTTTTCGGTAGATTTAAATTTCCTTATTTCCAAAATATGGAAAAAAAAAAGAAGCGTCCTAATTCATTTCAATAAGATGATCATAAATTGTCTTACCTAAGCATAAAAACATGATATCAAAATGGTAATATGTAGAAGATGATATGATTTTTCAAAATCATAAAAGGTAATGAGAAGAATAATGAGATATTAGTTGCAATGATGCCCATTTTCATCGTATTTCAATGATACACAGTGTTCAAATGATGAGAGGGGGGTATTCAGAGTTGAACATAATGGAATTGACAAATGACGTCGAGTTTTGATATCACCAGATAACAAGATGAAATGAAATAATCCCTTTATTATTTCATGGATAAATTTACATATCTTACATCACCGAAACTCTAAGAGTGTTGATACTTATGCTACATGTCTTTGGGTAGGATTCTAGATAAAAGCAACAAATGACAAGGATTGTAGCTTGGTGTTTGGGGTTTATGAAGTGGGTTTCAGAAGATCCTTCATATGTAACTAGTGGCGAACCTGAGTATCCACAAGAGTTGTTTTCAGCTGTTTGATCTTTATTCTGCAGTTTCTGGTCCAGATACCCACTTTGTTGCAAGTACCGACACTTGACAGTGCAAACCCTATGGTATCAGGGTCTCATCTTGTACACAAAAGGAGGTTGTCCATGGTATCCTTTTGGGCATGATAGTCCTAACATTTCCTTGTCTTCTATTCAGCTGGTGGTGAAATCATTGTTACGGTTGTGATGATATGGTTAATTTTGATAATTTGTTGTATTGTTGGCAATTATTGGAGTGGTATTGTTGGGGTGGCGTATTTTGGGGTAGTTGTTGTTAATCCGATGGTGTTTTCTTTTTATTCTTCAAAAACCTTATTTCGTTATGATTATTGGTTTTCTGCACAGGGAATCATGCTATTTATTTGATCCCATTAGTCATGGGAGCTATCGTTGGTGGCTTCCTCCAGAGTCTGAGGTTTTAAAGCAGTAACGTTTCCTTCAATGCTTCGGGGCAAATCCTCCGATGAAAGCTTCCATAACTCAGAATTTGGTACCATGTTTGGACATAAGACTGCTAATTCCTGAAATCTTCTAACGTAAGTCTTGAGATCATTTCCTTTTACAACCAAGTTGTAAAATTCGTCTTCCATTTTCTTGACTTCAGTTCGAGGGCAATACTTATTGGTCAAGAGCCTTTTTAATTCGGTCCAGGTGATCATATTGGCTTGTTCTATTCCGATAGGTTGGGCGTATGCATTCCACCAAGACAAGGCATCATTGGTTAGAGTACCAGTAGCAAATGTTACTCTGTCTTCCTCGGCACACTTGCTACGAGAAAATACCGATTCAGTACGTTCAAACCAACGGATGAGGTCAACAGCTCCTTTCGTGCCATTGAAGTAGAAAGGTTGACAGTTTATGAATTCTTTGTAGTTTCCTCTTTTTGCTACAGGAATTTCTCTGGGACCAGTGTTCCTATTGGGATTGTCGGCATTTGCCATGGTAGCAGCTTGTGCTTCCAGAGCGGCGGTAATACCATCAGTAATGAGTTGCTGGATGGCAGCTAAAGTTATGGCTGGTGTTTCAGATGTTGACGTCCTTTTGGGAGGCATTCTATCAACATAAGACAACACGTAGTAAGAATGATATCACAAGTTTTAAAAGAAAATGTGATGTTTAAAATGCTTAAAGAGTAATGCTCATTTTTAAATTTTAAGCACTTAGAGGTTATGGTATGATTCATAATGATGAAGACGGAGATAGCGTGCAATGATGGAGATGATGATGAAAGAGAGATAAGCTGGAAATAAGGTACAAAACGGGATTCCTTTGTATAAACAACTTGCCTTTTTACTGTACATAGTCAAGATTTGACAAGCGTTTTTATTTATACCACACATCCCGTGGCTAGGATAAAGCTATAACTAGTTGATTTTGAGCCGGTAGATGACATCCTAAAGATCCTCCTGATCTGTTTGGTGACGAGCTTGGTTCTCCTCAATGATTTGTTCAAGATTGGAAATTCTGTAGTGAGCAAAAGCAATCTTATCTCTTTGCCCTAATTGCTTCCTTTGAAGTTTGATAATCTGAGAACGGACTTTCTCAAGTTCAGTCTTTAGCTTGTTATCTTCTTCCATTTCTCCAATGCGGTAAAAAGAAAGTTCTTCTAAGTAAATTCAAAATATCATAGGATTTGTTTCCTCATGATGCTTCAGGTGCATCTTAACTGAACTTTTTCCTAATATCAATATATCTGAGGTGGGGTAGGAGTATAAACTGAGAAAAATGGTGATATAAAATCACAGGTTTGATTCCGAGATGAATTTGATAACGCAGTTGAGGAAGAAGATGGGGAATGGATTTGCTTCTTAGGTGGTAATAGTTCTTCTGGAACAAAGAAATATCGAGGATCAAATAGTAGTGATGGTGGTAATACCGGAGATGGAGTCAAAATACTGGTGAAGTATAGAATCTGGTGATGAAATAGGTAATTTCCTTATCATAAAAAGTTTTGTACGTCCTCAAATAATGATTATGTTATGAAAGGTAGGATAACTAATGGGAATCATATATTATCTTTTAGAATTTTCCGAAGAGATATAAGAAATGCTTCCTGATGGAGCCGGATATAATCCGATGAGACTGAAGTATAGTTAAGAATATTCATAGAGGAAAAAGCATCCACAATATTGGAAGTAGAGTGGTTAGTGAGAAGAACAATGTTCTGTATTAACAAACCCATTTAAATTAACATAATTTTATTTATGGTATGATATGAGAAATAATAGTTATGTTATCTTTACATACTTATCCGGAATGTATGTCAATGGAGGACTTTGATGGGCTAGAAAAATGAAATGTGGGTTATATTTAAGTTTTGACCTTGTTCTCTATAACCATGGCTCTGATACCAATCTGTAACACCCCTATTTTTACAATATAGCAGCGGAAGCTAATCTGGGGTATTACTTCATGGATACAACAATCATAATCATAGAAAACGACCCAAAAGAGACATTGTACAAAATATACGTTTCATTTCATTTAAAATCATAGTTTTACAAAGTAAGGTCCCAAAATCTAGAAACATAAAATGTGAATGATAATAAGTTTTAGCCATCTTCAAGTCCATGCCACTCCGTCCATAAGTTTGTCACAATTACCTATGATAAACATGCTAAAAGTCAACACAATGGTGTTTGAGGAAAATTCACAGGTTTGACATGTATAGTTGAATACAAGTTATTCATCATGGAAATATGGATTACAGGGATAATTATCATGGAGAACTTTATTATCGATGGAGAACAGTAATTATCAGGAGAACAGTCTTATTACCACTAAACCAATCACATAAAGAGATATTAAAGAGATATTGGGAGATATTACCCAAAGAGGTATTTGAAGAGATATTGGGAGATACTACCCAAAGAGACATTAAAGAAATATTGGGAGATACTACCCAAATAGATATTAAAGAAATATTAGGAGATACTACCCAAATAGATATTAAAGAAATATTGGGAGATACTACCCAAATAGATATTAAAGAGATATTGGGAGATACTACCCAAATAGATATTAAAGAGATATTGGGAGATACTACCCAAATAGATATTAAAGAGATATTGGGAGATACTACCCAAATAGATATTGAAAAGATATTGGGAGATACTACCCAAATAGATATTGAAGAGATATTAGGAGATACTACCCAAAGAGATATTTTTATGTACTTAGGCAATAATATATCAGGATAGCATATAGTTTAGAAAATACTTGTATTCATGGTTTATAGCAGGTATTACAGGTTTATAAAGTATTTAAAAGATTGAAATGTGAGGTTTAAGGAACTCATAAGTCCATGAAAAAGTAATCACATTGTTATAAGATAAATGAGTATATAAAAGAGTTTGTAAACAAGCATGTATCCCCCTCGCGGGTTTATAAAACATGTAAATAAGTAAAGGCGAGGTTATGAACTATCAACTATAGTAAGTATTAAGTTAAAAATATTCCAAAATGAAAGCTGACGACCTTATCACAATCTTAACAGGGAAGGTTGATATAGCAAATGATAGTAAATAGCCACGTTACACAACCTGAGTAAATATGTCAAGTCTTAGGTAGATTGTACTTAGAAGAACTTTGGTTCAGAGAGTCTAATATTGTTATGAGTATTGAATTGTAAAGGTTTGTGAAATAAAGTAACACCGATCGGCCCATCATAATTCAGAAGTCATTCAGCTTAAACATATGTGGAACTAGGGCACTTAAATCGTAAACCCACAACTCATTTCAACCCGTAATACCAAGATGAAACCCCTTAATATGAAGCTCCCTAGTATTGTGATACGATATAATCGGTTTTAAGCTTTTTTTGTATCTATAACTGAAAATGTTAAGCACGTCAAGCGTTAATTAAAGTTTTATGTATTTGTAAGGGTTTTGATACATTTTTATACTTTTTCAAAATGTTACATTTTAGACCCTTAAGAATGAAAATTGGCAAAATATACCCTTGGAGTTTGCACTTTTACGAGTTTGGTCCTTCTAGTTTAAAAGATATACAAAGTAAACCTTGCACTTTGGAAAGTGACATAATATACCCCTATAGTTATAACTTTGATAAAATGACATTTTCAGTCCTTTTAGTTATAAGTTTCAGAAAGTTATGATATATACGCCTTGCATGGAATACTTTTGCAAAACAAGTCTAAAATGCCATGCAAGCTTATTTTAAGTTTCAAAATGATATTTACATTTAGTAAGCTTTTTAAAATAAAGCTTAAAATATGAAGGTTTTAACATAACGAAAGTCAAAAAACGATTCGATATAAGCAAGGAAGCAAAAACAGGTTAAATTAGTGTTTTAGAAAACGTAAACGAGCGGTTTTTACGATCAAAATTTCCTTCAATCTAATCAATAAAGAGATTATATTAACATTAATTTTATCAATGTTTGGATGGCTAAAACCACAATTAACCATTATAACATTTAGTGTATAAGAAAAATGTTAAAATTAGAGTTTTTGTGGTGTACGGTTTTGGATCAAAATAGAAAATGAGCATGAATTGACTTATGAAACTTTAACAAGAGTATATTTAGGATTATATGAACATTATAAAGGCATAGGAGCAAAAGTATAATCCTTAGAACCTGGGTTTGAGCTTATTGATCAAGAACGGGTCGAAATGGGGTCGTTTCTCTTCGTACGCCTAGAAATGGAGCTTCGGGGCTTCAAGGCTTCAACTTCTCTCTTGATTACTGATCTCGGTCCTTCTTAGGATCCTATTGAGGGCAGAAAAAAAGAGCATGAACCTGTTTTGAGCATCCAAGAGGCAAAAAATGGAGTCGTATGGGTCGTTTGGGTCAAAATGAGCTCGTACGCCTAGTTTCTTCACTTCGGGTCTTCAATCTTCAAAGCTTTGCTTGAATGATCTTCTTAGATGATCCCTATGATCGATATTGATCATAGAATGTTGCTCATATCACTTATAGAAAGAAGAAGTGGGGGATGAGAATGAATGAAGGGTTATGGCCTCTATTTATACTTGAAAATCATCTAGGTGACTAAGGGTTCTTTGATTCTGATCTAGGACACATGGGGGCTGATGTGGAGAGGCCATGGAAGGGATAAGTGGTGAGTAATCAAAGCTAGAGACTCAATTTGGAGATGTGGAAACCCCTCATTGTGCCAGTCGCTGATTAGAGGAAAAGAGGGATTTGTGGCCAAGTTTGAGACCAAAGAAAGGTTGAAGGAGGTACATAAGCTGCTTAGGAGTATTAAGTAGCTTGTCATTGAGGTGCTTTCACATGGGTATAAGTTTAAATGGGTTAAAATAGCATGAAATGGGTCGCGGGTCTATTTTAGCATTCTAGGGCTCGAACTCTTTTCCCTGGCTTAATGGGTTATAGAGGAGGAAGTGGGGGATGAGTAAGAATGAGGGCATAACACCCCTATTTATACCCATTTTGAAACTTAGAGGCCAAGGGTGCTAAATGACCAGGTGAGGGCAGGTGGCGGGTGATGTGTAGAGGCTATGGGATGAGTAAGGAAGGCTAGAATGCAAGGTGGAAGGTTGTGGAGGTGGTTTTGGGTGTTGTGGTGGCCGCGGCTGAAGTGAGCCAACAAGGGAGTGATGTGGCCATTTTAGCAACCATGGAATGTTTTATACTTGCTTTTAAGCTGCTATGGGAAGTAAGGAGGTGAGTTGTGAGGTGCTTGTTTGCAAAAGAAAGCTTAAAATGGGTTAATTTGCAAGAAAAGGGGTCACGGGTTCAAGTGAAGTGGGTTAGGGCTCGGATTGAGTTTTTGAGCTTATAATTCATGTACATTGATTATGTAATGATAGATTAATGTTTTTAGGACTTGTATTAAGGGTTTACAACAGTATTTGGTTTGTGGTTCGGGTTTAAAATTGGTGAAAACGAGTAAAAGGGTTTCTTGCTTTTAATTCGTGTATAAATGAAATGAAATGATGGAATGATGATTTTATATGATTAGTAATGTTGTAAATTAAGCTATTACAACTTATTTGAGTGGTGATTGAGGTTTAAAATGGATAAAAACTAAGAAACGGGTCATGGTTTAGTGTTTTGCTCGGGTTAGGGTTTCTAAGTTTCATTTCATGAAATCTTATGAAATGAGGATGAATATGGATTGTAAATGAAGTATATGACTTGCTTGTAACTTGTACTTGATGGATTATACAAGATTCCTTAGGTAAACGGAGGTAAAACGGTTATTTAGACATCGTGCATTAATGACTTATACATTATGCTTTAAAGGACTTGTACCTTATTTTGGAGGGAAAGCATATTCAAATGAGATGTTATATGACTTGTATATACGCTTTAGTAGCTTGTACATTCACTTTAGATATTAACCTTTCATGGAATTAGGGTTTAGAGGTATACGATAACGCTTTAAAGCCAGTATTGATATAACATTACGAATGGTACGTTATATGAGTAATGTACTTTGTAATAATGATATTAAGATATTGAATTGACATGTTATGATGTTTACTTGACATATA
>BQNB010158374.1:4068-15039 GCA_026074375.1 Tanacetum coccineum
AGATGAAAGGGAGAGTCATGCCAAAACTTTGATCGATATACCTATTTTCGTCAGAATTTTTCTATTATTTCAGGTTTTACTATCATTGACGATGATGATATGACAAAAGACGATGTGCTTGCCATGAGATTTTGCAAGAAGTACGCATCATGCCAAAGGATTATGATGAAATTCACTCTCGGGGATAATTATGAGCGAATCATGATGGAAGAATGAAAAGGAGTGAAGAAAAAGGTCGAACTTAAAGACCAGCTGAAACAAAAGTGCTTTCTGGGAGACAACCCGGTCATTTTAATTGTTTTTCGCATTTTAATTGTTTGTTGCACGAGTCTGTCTTCCCAGGCACTCTATACGGCGTATCGAACCCCTCTAGATATGGCGTATAGAGATGTCTAGATGTTATCAGTTTTTAAAACTAAATATTTAATTTCTAGTAATTTAATTATTTCTACAAGAACAATACGGCGTATCTTAGGGTTTGGGATACGGCGTATTGGTCCTTGTACTGTTGTGTGTTTAATTGTTTTCTTGTACCATTATAGCGAGATAGAATTTGCACTTGTCTTCTAATCTTTTATACAGGACCTTGCAGAAACTATGATATGGTATATGCTGAAAAAGACATGTGTTGAACTTATCCAAGCATGATGAAGCCCTAGTCAACACACTTTTTGCTCAAGGACTCATCTTGAAGAATTATCACGAGCAAAACATCAGGGAGTTTTTCGTTCTAATTCTATTTTCCCTTATTATTTAATTATTTTATCTATACAACGAGGACGTTGTATAATTTAAGTGGGGGATGAAGAATTAGAACGTACTTGTCTTCTTTTTTACAAAATAACATGCAAAGTGCTTAAAACGGTCAAAAATTTTTAAAAAAAATCAGCAAGACTTTTGTAAAAATCACTAGTTACATTACCTAGCGCACCATAAACCTTATATTGTGATAATTAAGCCTATTCCGTTTCCAACTGTCTACCAAAATTCCACAAAATTATGAGTGTGCCGGTGATGTAGTGAACTTTAGAACTTGGCCTGACATATCACTTGAGACCGCCATGATTAGTATTATGGATTTAGATGGAAGAACATGTTCAACTAATAAATTTCTAGGATTAAACCAAATAGCCTACATGTCGTAAAAATAACTAACCACACTGGTTAGTTAAACCCACGTGTAACCCTTGATTACTCTCATTTATAGAGTAAAATCCCCTAGAACAACCTGTTGAGCCATTCCTTTCTTTTTCTACAACATATTATATGTTTCGTTACACCTTTTCACCTTAGCCTACCGTGTAGATTAAGCCTACTTCTCTATGTTGCAAGTTGCTTTCATGTAAAGTCTTGTATTTTCTGTGGTCAAAGTGAAATTTTTCTATCTCTGTAATGGTCGGGAAATTGCACAATGCAATGGGAAAATTATGTAGCTCGTAAGTTTTGCTACTTTCGCGATTATGAATCATGTCCGAAGAAGAAGTACTACAAGGAAAAGATTATCCGGATGAATTATGATAGTGAAGACGGTGGAATTAAACCGAGATTTATGATGTATTGTTTAAAAAAAAGAGAAAAAGCAAAAAAAGAAGGAAGAAACATAGTCGGTTCAAAAGAAGTGTATACCGAAGGAGTTACTTGGAAGGATCGATTATTCGTTGATACTATACAAAAATCAACGATGTAAAGTCTTGTAAAAAGTGGCCGATATCACCACTTATTCTGTAAAAATTTGTAAAGAGCGGGATGTAAGGGAAGTTAACCGTTATGGGAACGCCAACTTAGGTTGTCTTTATCATTTCTGTGATCTAGGCGTTTGTCTATATGTTCGAGTCTTTGTCATGGAACGGTCGGGGGAAAGTTACTAGCAACCGTACCTTATTTGTTGGCTTTAATCTATTTGTTTTGTGAATTTTGTTTAACACCCATTTTACTTCCCTTTCCTAGCAACTAACCTTAATGTCCACTCGAACGAGGACTTGTTCGAGCATGCATGTCTATTCCGTAGTTCCGGCCATGTTTGATGTTCAGCTTGCCTTGTTGGATGACGACTTTTGGTGAAAGTTAAAAGCTCCCTACCCTATATCATTCTTCATCCTAACTGCTGGTTAAACACGAACAGGGTTGTGATCGAATTGTATGTGTCTATTTCGTCATTACGACCGTGTATGTACGATACAACTGCCTTGTTGGTGTGGTACTTATGGTGAAAGATTGTTGAATGTCAACCCTATGCTTTTTAACCCAATTTAGCTTTTGACTTGTTTCTCATTAGCTTTAGTGGTGGAGATGTGTATCCTTGCCAAGCCTATGATACGAAGCTAATCATGACCGAGAAATTGAGCTTCTACTTAAATGTTGCACCCTAAATTAGTTGAGAGATCTGAGTGTTTTTCATTTCCATATTTCGTGTGGAGCTTGGTTATGTACAGGTGATTAGGACAAAACAATGCTTAAACGGAAAATCCTAAACTTTGGTTGGGATACATTTTCATAAACTGAGACTTTTTCTAAAGTCTACTTGAGGACAAGTAGGATTCAAGTAGGGGGGATATTTGATGACATCAAATAACGTCACTTTATTATATCATTTATCCCATCTGTTTTGCCCACTTTTATATAATTATTTCATAATTTAGTACTTATTTGCTTTAAAGTTGATAAATGCAGTAATTCATGAGTGTTTTGTGAAGACATGCTAAAAGGCGCATAAATTAAAGCTAAAACGAAGATATTTGAAGATTGCTGATTTTTGACCAATACGTCGTATCCAACAAAAGAGATACGGCGTATCAGCGCCTGACTTCATAAGAAAATGCGTTTGACTAATTCCCAATGCGGCGTATCCCTCCTGTATACATACGCCGTATCCATGAAGATAACTATTCTAAGATATAGTAAATCAAGTAAATTGGGAATGATATCACTGATTTATTATGAACGTAGCGCGCACTCCAAGGAATCCAGCCCAATACGCCGTATCGACCTTGCCAGATACGGCGTATCGAGTCTTTTTCAGACACTATAAATAGAAGACTCAAAAACGAGTTTTCAGTGTGCAATATCATATTCTTTATACCATACTCATTAAAGACGAATTTTAGAAGAGAAGATCAGCCACCAAGGTCAAGCATTGATCACGAATCCATAGAAGACATCGTGTAATTTTTACTCTCTTAATCGTTCGATTTTTAATTGTTTGATTACGCTTGTATAATTACAATGGTTGTGGGCTAATACCCTCGGGTATTAGCCATCTTAATGAAAGTTTAATGTTTGGTTTGTTTTAAAATCGATTTCTTAATTTATTGTTGATTGTTTAATTATGTTTATCACCTCATACTTGTTTATGTGTTTGAATATGCGACCTATCATTCAACTGGGTCTAGTGATACCTAAAAAGTAATCTAGATACCGGGATAGCTCTTTATATCGTGTTTTATATTACTGGACCAATAGGATTCACAAATTACTGTTCTGTCTTTGTCTTTAAAATTATTGAGCTTAGTTGGACGTTGGTGACACGTTTATGTTTCAGGCAATCATGCTGCTTACTAAACTGATAGATTTGAATAGTAAACTACGTAGTATATAAAAACACCGTCAAACAAAAGTGGGTAAAGTCCTGTTGGGCTAGGGTTTTAACAGGGATAACCTGCTTTTGATTCCCTAAGATAGATTATAATTGAACTAAAGGATGCTTTATGCCGACGCGTTAATTGTAACAGGATTAATTGTGTCTAGGTCTTAGATGATGGACCCACTAAATTATTAGATGATATGCCGCTTCGAGATAAGTAAATCATTGCACTAAAACAAACAAACCAGCATTGAACCAGATTTAATATGGCTAATACAGTTTTCTATCATTTGGCTTGTACCGCTTTTCTATCTTCTGATTTTCTTCTTTTGTGTTTATTGTGTATTGAATTGATATTTGTTTCCACCAAACCTGTGCCAGTCTCTCAGGCTGAAAACCCCCCATATCATTAGACAACGTATATAGCATATGTTTAACCAGTAAATAGACTAATTAAAATACTAATAGAATATAGGATTAATGTTCCACTCTTAGTGTTCGACACCCTACTTACCGCGAACTCCATCTTGACCGGGTACACTGCTCGTTAAAGTGTTGTTTTAGGTTTGTCGGCTAAATATAAATTTAAAACTTGATAATCAAATAATTGACCCTACACGATAGCACATCAACGTGCTTTTGTATGCGACCTATCATTTAACTGGATCTAGTGATACCAACTGATACGGGTCCGAACACACTATATATATAATATATAATATATAAGTATATAAGGATTATATCAAATAATAGTATAGTAGAGTATTTTTCCGTCGGGTTCTAGAAAGTTACTTTTGACCAAAGCAAAGTTCAAAAACCTCCCGGGTCGTTTCCCAACGAAGCGTGAATTGAGAATCGGTTAAGTTCGTGATCGCGTGATTGAATATTTCAAAGATTTTTGGGTTTTGGATTCTATTTCTACTAATGAAATGCAAAAACAAATAAAGGCAAGCTAAAAACGAAAGCAAATAAGGCTAAAACACCAAAACAATAACGGGAATTAAAGAAACGCGACAATTAAATCCTAAATTATCTAAAATTTAAACCTAAAATGATTTTTCTATTTTCCTAATCCTATTTTACTAACTTATAAGAAAAGGCTAAGGAAATTCTTAAACAAGAACACTTAAAGCTTAAAAACGAAGAAAACGAGAACGGGAACGAAATCCCGTTCTTTAAAAAATGAAATTTCAAAATATTAACCCTACGAATGCAAATCTATTTTTCCTAGGTCCTAAATGATAAAAGAAAATTTTCTAAAAAAGAATTTTATTTTTTTGACTTTTATTTTATTTAATATGATTTAAAAACAGTATTAATGAAAATTAATTATTAAAAATAGTAAACAAATTTATAAAAATCTGAGAAAAATCTAAAAAATACTTTGAGTAATAAGGAATTTAAGAAAAATAAAAACGGGGTTACCAGCTTATTGAATAAGCTGGTAATAAGCTAAAAAGGGCTGAAAAGGAAAAATGAAAAAAAGGGTTAAAACATTTACCAATGCACCCTAAGACAGAAAAGTCCCAAGGGCGCAGTTGGTTAAGAGTGTGTGTGTGAGGTGCTATAAAGGGTTGAGGAGGGTAGAGGTCGTGGGTTCGAGCCCTGCTCACCCACGATTTCCCCTCTTCCCCTTTTTTTATTTTTTGCAAAAACCTAAAAAGCAGAGTTGTAGAAAAGCTGAAAACTATCAATTTTAATAAAAGCAACTATTTTTGAAACTCTCTAAATAAGCTAGAAATCAGCTGTAACAGATTATATAAAACTTCTTTTTGATCTTTTATGAAAACTTAGGCAACTAAGAGGCTAAAATAAGTTATGACTTAGCAAAATAAGCAACTTCTAAACTAACTCTAACCTAATGAGCTATTATGAAAAGAATTGAGCAAATAACACAAGCAAGAATGAGCTCAAATAAGCACAGCAATACTAACTTAGAGTTAGTACTGCTAGCTTTAATTTTTAATGTTGCTCCAACTAAATGACTTAATAAGCAGAGGATATAAACAAAATAAGCAAAGACTAACTTAGTAAGCTACTCTAGACTAGAAATAAGCACAAAGAAGCAAACCAAAAGCTAAGGATTTCCAATAAGCTCTTATAAGAAAACTGCATACCAAACAAGCCAAATGGCTAACTTTGAGTTAATTTCTAAATAAGCTAATGGATCCTTATGGCTAAATGACTTATACTTCTAAAAAGCATATCCAATAAGCTACTTAAAACAACAATCAAAAAGTATTTTGAAAATCAAATAAGCTAAGAAAAGGATAAATGAAAAAGCTACTTATGCTGATTATCTATTTTTTTTAACTAAAATGCTAAATCTACTTATGCAGCCCTAAAAACAGATATGTAAATAAGCTTTTATACTTAAAATAAGCCCTAATAGATCTAAATTGGCCTATAATCTACTTGTGCAACAAATTTCATTAGCTAACTCTAACCCTAACTAGCTTATTTTTCAGCTTAAGAATGGCTAAAACCTATTTATGCTAGCTGATGCATTTGACACTTAAAATGAACAAACCTTAAAACCAATTGATGCAGGCCTAAGGACTAGTTTTCAACAACATTTAAACTCCTAAGAGAGATTAGAATGAGTAACTAAAACAGCTAGAACAAGCTTGAGCTTAAAAAAACACATGAAACTAAATTATGGCCACAGATTCAAAACTAACAACTTAAAACTTTTGAAACTTGATTAGCCTAACAAAACTTCTTAAATTCTTAAATTATAAAATCAGTATGATATTTAAAATGAATCTAAAGGACCAAATGGTCTCAAGCAGTACTAACTTGAGTTAGTACTGCTTGACCCAAACACCCCTTTAAAAATCTCAAACACATATTCAGCTTATAAAATCAAGAGATACAGCTTAAAACTCAGGTACCAGATATTAGAAAGCTTATTATAAACCTAATGAACATATTTAAACAGCTAAATAAGCAGAAATCATAAACTATAAGCTAATGCTACTATTTTTGGATTTTTATGACAGTTTTATGAAAATAACTTGCAAACTAAATTCTAAGCTATCAAGTAACTATATCAGACAGAAATCAAACATAATAAGCAGGATTAAGCAAATTTAAACTATAATAAGATGGCAATAAGAAGATATAAGCTAACAATAATCTGAACAGCTAGAAAATTAAATGACAGTAAGGTAAAATAAAGAGAAGTGTACCTCACACCTCAGCTAAACAGAGGTGAATGCTCACTTGAGCTTAATCTACTAGCAAGCTTAAGTAATAAGCTGAGAATAAGCCCCTATAAGCCCTTCTCGGATTGGCTTATCTTCCAAATGGGCTTATTCAATGAACTTTAAGACTGTGTAAATGGAAACCTTATTCACTTTAAGCTTTCAGCTGAGCTTAAGTGAGTAAGCAGTAGCTTATAAGTAGAAGAGCTTATGAGCTTATTTAAATGACTTTAAAAAGCTTGATTTGACCAAAATGAAATTATGTAAAAACAGAATTTAAAAGACATAATTGAAAGGAAATGAAATTTTACTAATAAAACTTAAAATTACATGACTTGAAAAGGAAATTACAATGTTGAAAACATAATAAGCTGGAAAAATAAGCAATAAGCTATAATAAGCTACACCTACTCCTACTCCTAGGTCCTCTTTCTGTGTGCTTAAGCTCTCCTTTTATAGGCTTTAAAAGATGATTCTAGATCCAAGGACGTCCCTCTATCTATCTCAACCCTTCATTAAATATTTCTTTCTATTTACTTGATCTCACCCGTTGAAAGCTCTACACGATACTTAGCAATCAGTAGGCGTTGGGATTGCCAACGTGGACAAACACACATGAGTTTCTGATGTATCAGCTTTGCTTCTAGAATGGATAACTTCTACTTAAAGAAGGTTAATTGGAGCAGGGTAAATGTGGGGAACGACGGTGAACAGTGAAAAGGGTTTTCTCGCGCCCTTTTCTTCTTATAATTTTTGTTTGACCTGGTTTTTAAACGGATTGACTTGGGCTAAAAGGATTTTGGGCTCGGAAATTGACCAAGGGTTTGGTTTTGGGTTTATAATAAGACTTAACGACCGTTAGTCTTTTAATAAAAAGGACTAACGGTGTTATTGGTGAAAAAGATTTAACAATAAGGGTTTTTTTGGTAATTTGAAGGTTTTGTCATTTTATGGGTTGACCATGGTTGACCTTAGGTTGACTTTTGTTGACCATAGCTTGATAATTCCTGGCTCTTGTGCACTCTTTTCTTCTCGTGTTCGGCTTTGTCCGTTTTTGTAGAACTAGGTTTAGAATAGGTTTAACATTAATTAGAAATAACATAGAATTAACTAGAATAATTAATTAGAATAAAATACTGATAAAATATAAGGTTAACTTTCTCGCTCTTAGTGTTCGACACCCTACTTACCACGAAACTCCATCTTGATCGGGTACACTGCCCGTTAAAGTGTTGTTTTAGGATAAGTCGGCTAAATATAAATATAAAACTTGGTAATCAATAAATACAACCTACACGACAGCACATCAATCAACAAATAACGTACTGATTCCTTTGTTAAAGACTCGGACAGTGGACACTAGTATATAAAGAGCCGTTAAGCAGTAAATGGGTATAGTCTCCATGAGCTAGAGTTTAATAAGATCACCATTATTAATCTCCAAAGATAGATTATAATTAGCAAATAATATGCTTTATGCGGATGCATTTAATTTAGACAGAATTCTACGTGTCTAGGTTTTAGGAAGAAGTACCGCCTAAATCTTAGAATGATATGCCGCCTCAAGATAAGCACTCATTGCACTAAAATAAACAAGCCTCTGTTTTAATTGGATTAATCATGCCTAATACAGTTTTCTTATATTTGGCTAGACCAATCTTCTATCCTTTGATCATCTGCTTGTGTGTGTTATTGTGTTTTAAATTGATCTAAGTTACCATAAAACCTCTACCAGTCTCTCAGAATGAAAACCCCCTTTATCCGTTAGAATTAGGATTAACATAGGTTTAGCATAGGTTTAACATATATTAGAATTAACATAGTTTAGATTAACTTAACTTAGTTAACCAAAATATTGATAGAATAAAATATTAACACTCTCGCTCTTAGTGATTGACACCCTACTTACCAACGAAGCTACATCTGATTGGGTACACTGCTTGTTAAAGTGTTGTTTTAGGTAAAGTCGGAAAAATATAAACGTAAAACTTGATAACTAAAATAAATACCTACACGATGACACATCAAACGTGTCTCTAACTTTTCAGGTATCTTCCTTAGTTAAGGAACGAGAACACATTAAGTTAGAATATAAAAAGTTGTATGATCCAATTAAGCAGACATGGCAAAAACAAAACTTCAAACTGACTCTTTGCAACAAAAACTAAATGATCAGATTTCTAAAAACAATAATTTAAGAGCACAGTTAAAAGGAAAGTTTTTTGAATCTCAAATGAATTATAATGGTACAAGTGTGAATACTAAGCTTTCTAAACCTCCAACTTCAGGAACTAAACTTTATTCAGTAACTCTGCTTCCTAAATCAAAGGTTATTCCTAAAGTTGTTGAGAAAAATGATTTATCAATATCAGTCACTTCACACTTGACTACCAATAAGATAATTGAAAAATGCATAAAATTTCTGGCCTCAGGTTTGCTTAAGATTGAGTCTGAACCAATTAACACGTACTTTAAGAACAATAAGGATGTCCATTGCGATTATCTAAAAGTCACTAAGGAGCACGTAGCAACACTAGAGGAATTATTAAAAGAAGCTAGAGCATTAAAACCTTTAGATGAACATATAGGTCATGTCTCTAAGTTTGCTGAGCGGTACTTCAAAGAAATGTTTGTATGTTAGTGCCTTATGCCCTTTCACTCAAAGCGGGAATGAAAAGCGGGCTCCCGCTACAAGCCATAAAAGGAACAATAAGCCTTACGTAGATGCATCTAGAACGACATAGACAATTGATACAATCACACAAAAGAATGCAGTAAAGCAAAACAATTGAAAGGACTGACAAACACTATGTTGACTTCTACAGGAAGAGTAAGCTTTACTAATGCTAGCGGATCAAAGCCTAGAAGCAATAAAAATAATGATAGGATACTGCAACCATCAAGTAGAAGAAAAAAGAATAAAGTAGAAGCCCACCATAGGAAGTTTAAGTCTAGTGCTAATAAAAACAATCATGATTTAGATTGTAATGCGAATGTTAAAAATGTTGCTTTGTCAAAGAAATTCTGATACTATTTGCTTCTCTTGTAATTAATGTTTTTTCTGCAAATCATGATGCTTGTGTTGTTCAATATCTTAAGAAAATGCAAAAACGTAAAGTGGCTAAATCTATAAAACAAAAAGTTAAAAATGAATGGAAACCAACAGGACGGGTCTTTAAAATTTTAGGTCTTAAATCGATACCCACTGGTAGGACATTTAACTTGGTATGAAAATTATGCCCCCTTCTAATGACACGTCTGCCATAGTTATACCTCCTGGACATATCTTAACAACCACAGTAATTCTGGTAGATATATCGTGTCCTAAACTAAGTCTTAGATATGCCAATTCCTGAGAATCACTCTCTAAATGCATGTTAAATACCGAATTTCATCCATTTAATTTATATGACTTTGGTTTTGAGGGAATTATTTGGGATGAAGAAGAACTTTCCTCTTGGAAGTTTGATATCTAGGGAGTTACCTAGGTTCACTATAAACCCATACCCATTCAAAAGTTAGGGATCCACCCTTTTATAAATATGTTTTCTTTTTTCTTTTTATGCAGATTGTTGAAATTGTTCTTTAGTATTTAGATTCTAGGTGTTCCAAACACATGACTGGACACCATGATAAGCTCATCAATTTTGTTTCCAAGTTTATCAGAACGGTCCGATTCGACAACAATCATTTTGCAGCTATAATAGGATATGGAGATCTTCAAATGGGGAATATTCTTATTTTACGTGTATAATACGTTGAAGGACTTGGTCATAATCTATTCTCCATTGGGCAATTTTATGATTCGGATCTTAAAGTAGCTTTCAGGAAACACACTTGTTTTGTACGAAACTTTGAAGGTGTTAATCTACTATCGGGTTCTCGTGGTTCTAGTCTTTATACAATCTCAATGGCAGATATGATGAAGTCTTCTCCAATTTATCTACTCTCAAAAGCCTCAAAGACGAAATCTTGGTTATGGCACCATCGTCTCTCTCACTTAAACTTTGGTACCATCAATAAGCTTGCTAAACAAGGTTGATAAGTGTAAAATACACATATCCGTTAACACCAAAAATGACCCTAAACGACCAAAAATACACTAAAAATGGCAAAGATATGCTTGTTTTTGTGTTTTGTGTGTGCAGGTACGGATAAAGCAAAAATCACAAGAAAATCGTAAAA
>BQNB010158375.1:0-15039 GCA_026074375.1 Tanacetum coccineum
TTATTGACTTACTTACTCCGGGTTAGTTGATATTGAAAAGGTGGCAGTCAGCTCTAGCCTTCGATCACTAAAACCAAAACGCACTATTGAGTCTAGAGCCAAGAGATCATCAATAAATCTCGTTAAGACACTATTCCATTATACTTGTCTTTCACACATTGTGAAAACAAGGATTATCTTAAGAGTCCTATGCATTATCCTTGTGATATTGCCAGAACATCCGAGTGATACGAAAGTATTCACAGTGAAGATGGAAATCTTGCTAGAGCCAACATCAAGCAAGCTCTAAGTAGGTGACTTGTGAGATCCTAAATGGATCAAACTTGTGACATTGGGCATAGATTCGATCCAGCTTAAGAATTGACAGAGGATGAATTTTGATAAAAGCTTAAAACTCTCGATGTGTTACAAAAACACTTTTACTAGTGACACGTCGATTGATTTTCAAATCAATTTTCTGTTCAATCGGTGAGATAGTAACTCACTGATTCACTCTTACCATTCTATTAGTAGCAATACTATTAGTGAGGTAGCCTGCTTTGAGGTGTCCAGTAAAGAGATACTAGCAAGTACAGTGAATCTAATGCACCTGTGTTAGAGGATCTAACACTTTGAGCTGGAAACCTTGTCAAGGAGGTTCTCATAATGAATCTACCTAATCATAGGTACAGTATTTATATTGTAAAACGGTCCTCACAGAACCAGAGGTTAATTCAACCGAACTCCGACGAATGACAAAGCCATATTCGTCACCAAGCTTTATTGCTAACTGTTTTATTTCAGGATTACATAAAGATGGAGATGCAGAAACCTCATTCCAGCAAAGTCAAGTTCATAGCCACATGCTCATACTCAAGAATCAATGTTGTTATAACATCAAGAAAGGTTGACGTAAAGCTTCCGCAAACTCTGATATCAACCTCTTCTTTAGTATGTCAAAGAGATAAAGTTATGTATTGATGAAGAAGTACGGATATAAAGTCAAGATATCAAGATTGCAACAAGTATGAGCATGTCGGCCCGAAAGTCACAAGCACACAAGATGGCAAAAGATCACAAGATGATGATTAGAGATTAAATTTGGCTAATGATCTCAAGAAATCTCAAAATCACATACAATGACAATCTTAAAAATCAAAGATTAATTCAAATAGAATGCTAGGATTCAATTTGTATTTTCTGGGTAACTCCCTAGGGGAGATGGTTTTAGGATTATGAAAATCCATATAAAAGACTCGGTCACCCCGTGTTATATCTAGCATAGATTAGCTCGTAGTCTTAGTTTTAATCGTTTATTTACCGTACGACTTAATTGAATGTTGGGCAGGCTACCCACTTGTTTAGCCCACTACCAGGCCCCATTTAGGGCACCAATCCTCTGTATAAATACCCCTTTCCAGCCGATGGGAAGGGGTTGGATGTCTTTTTATAACTTATACACCACTAATGATTTTCTCTCTCTAGAACACCCGACTTTCTCTCTCTAGACAATTACCAAACAATAATCCTAGGCTTGTGTTATGATAGCCAATATACTTCCATTATTACAAGGCTTAACCCCCTAATGGTGATTAAGAGGGGTATTTATAGGAGAGGGAAGGAAGCTTCCCTTCCTTTATTTTTCTAATGTTTCACTTCTAGTCCCTAGACTTTGGTAAAGTAAGTATTTCTTACTTTTAGTCATAAAAATCTTATTACAAGCTACATATTCTTAACAAAATAAAACTAATGACTAAATATAATAAAACTACAAAATCGACACTTTTCTTGAACTACAATCACCCCTAAAGGGACGATTATTCTGGAGAGTTCCCTTCTTGTCCATGTTCTTCCATTCACATACATCTCCCCTCTTCCTCATCTGTTGCGATACTTTAATCTCAACTTTAGTTTCTTCTTCAAACAATTTTAAATACTCAACCTCATTTTCAGTAAATCCTCTTATTTATAGCCATACTTAACATCATTTATTGTAACTCTTTAGACCTTCTAATACTTTGTTTAGTGTTGGCATACAAAACTTATGAATCTCTGAATGTCTCATCACCCTTTCTCTTCTTGCTATTCTTGTATATTATTCCATGCATGGGCTCATAGATGATGGAGAACATTTTGTGCTTTTCAATTCCTGGGAAAGATATTGTTGGTGCAGTAAGATTAACCTTCTGTTGATAGCTTTCTATTCTAAGTTGAAAGTCGTGCAACGTCTTTCTATATCACTGATAAAGACCACAGCAAACCTGTTTCGCATATCAGGTACCTTTCCATTCTTGATCAGCAATTAATATCCTCAATATTTGTTGGGACTAAAAGACTTCAAAGATTCTTAGAGTTATTACTGCTCAGGTACATAATGGAAATTATGCTAAGTAAGTTATGAATTGGTAGTATAAAGTTACCACTGCTAGTTACTACTGTTAGTATAATTTAGTACTTATAGCATAAAGTTACTACTGTTAGTTGAAGTTAACACTGCTCAGAGTTGAAGACTAAAATATAAGCTAAGAAAGTGAGTGCTTGCTATGTAGACTGTTAAGACTGCTAGTACATTGTTCCTACTTTGAGTATATATAGGACTGCTAGTACTAAGTTACTAGTGCTTATGTTTTATTAGTGCTGGCTGGACATAAAAGTTTATGCTGCTGGATACAACTGCCTAGAAACTTACTACTGTCAAAAGGATAAAGACGGTTTAGAGAGATAAAGATTGTTTGGAGAACAAGAATACTTGTGAAGATAAGTATTGAGATATTTTTGTACAAGATATATATAATGTATTTGTTTAAGAGATTACGTTTATGTTTAGAAAAGATTATGATATCTTAAGAATGTATTGTAAGCCGACTAGGAACTCCCGAGTCTATAAAAGAGGCCTCCTAAGGGCATTAGTTTGAGATACAAGTTTACAAGTTTTTATAGTTGGCAAGTCGATTTAGAAAAGCTTCAGGTTGTAAACCCTAGTATATGAAGAGTTACTCCGTATTAGTGATCTAAAAGATTGGAGCGTTGGGTTAATTCTTTGTTCATTTACAACTACTGTTCTATTCAATTATACTTCTAAATTATTAAGGTGTAGATTCCGCATACACTTTAGTATACATACAAAGTTTCTACAACAAGTTATTTTAGATTTATCCAAGGTAATTTAACCTTAGACAACCTAAGGAATCGTCAAGGATATGGGATCAACAAGTGGTCTCAGAGATTTGGCTTGATGAAACTTGATCTAGAAATCAGTGAATTTAAATATGAACACTGGTAATACTACTGCTGGGAAGCTACCCATACTCAAACTGGGTGAGTATGAGAGTGGGTGATAAAAATTGTAGCATTACTTTCAGATACAAGACTATACTCTATGGGAGGTCATAGAGAATGGTAACTCATGGGTATCTGTACCACAAACAGCACAAGAGAATGGTACTTTAGTTACAAAGATGTCAATGCCTGTAACTGCTGAAAAAAAGAACAACAAGAAGAATAATGTGAAGGCTAGAAGCTTGCTACTCATGGCTCTTCCAATGAACATAAACCACATTCAGCCCAGTATACTGATGCCAAAACAAGGTTTGCTGCAATAGAAACACCGATTTGGAGGTAATGAACCAACTAAGAAAGACATCAGAAGACTCTTTTGAAGCAACAATATGAAAATTTTAGTGCATCAAGCTCATAGTCCTCTGACTCTATCTTTAACAGACTCAGAAGAATGTTAGTAGGCTTGTAATTTTTAGGTGTGGTCATCGCTCAAGAAGACGTAAAATTTCAAAAATTTAAACAGCTTTCCTTTTGAGTGAATACTCATGTAGTAGTCTAGAGAATAAGGCTGAAATTGAAATAATGAGCATCGATGATTTGTACAACAACTTCACAATTGTTTGAACAAAGTTGTAAATAAAATTTGTGTGCTAGTAATGTTTGTGCTGCGCAAAACTTAGCCTTTATGACTACTCCAAGCACTAAGCAGTACTAATGATGTTAATTATTGCTATAGCCTCATATGAAGTCTAGTAATTGCTCCCCTAATGTTAATGACGTGCTAGTCCCAAGTAATACTGCTAGCTTTAGTGATAATGTTGTGTATGCTTTCATGGGATGATCCCGATGGTGCTAATTCTCCTACAGCAAAGACTTTAGGAGCAAATCATAAGATTATTCATACTAGCATGGATTTGAAGTGGTAGCCTCTCTCTGCTAATTATGAGGGTCAAAGAGGAACTATTATAGAACATGAAGAAAAATTTCATTAATGCTTAAGGATACTGCTACGGGTATGATAAATCCAAGGTAGAGTGTTTCAACTGTCATAAGATAAGACACTTTGCCAAGGAGTGTAGAGCACCAAGGAACAAGGAGGGTCAGTTCAAAAATCAAGACAACACTAGGAAGCAAGGAAACAATAAAGACACATCTTCAAGGCAATGTTGGCTATAAATGGTGATAGGTTTTGACTGAGTAACATGGCAGAAAAGTACAGTTGCAACAAACTTAGAATTAATGGTTTCAGACTCTAAAGGTAGTACCACTGATAAAACTGCTCTAAAAACTAGTCCTGAAAAACTATGAAACTCTAAGAAAGCATTGTGATGATTTGATTGTTAAGCTTAATCAAACGGAATTGACAGCAGCTACTTACAAAAAGGTTTAGCAACAGTAGAAGAAAACTTATCCACATATAGAAAGAATGAGGTCTTTTTATGTGAAAAGTTACAGTTCTTAAAATAGAAGTAGCTTGCAAAGACTATGAAATAAATTTCTTAAAATGAGTTTGAAAAGTTAAGCAAGAAAAGAGAGATGCATTGAATTAAAATTGAGAAATTGATAAGCCTAAAGACCTAGACAAGTTGTTTAGGAGTCAATACCTGACAAAAGTAAAAAAGGTTTGGGGTATAGTGCAGCTCCTCCACCCCATGCCGGTTAATCATAATAGACCTATAAAAAACATTAATTTGTCTTATTCTGGTCTTGATGAATTCAAAGAGCCTGAATTCAAAGCTTATGGTTCTAAAGTTAGTGAGCAAGAGTCTAATGTTGTTTGTGATAAAAAAATCAGATGATTCTAAGGAAAATTCTGATGAGTCTTTGTAAAGAACAAGTATCAAAAAGACACAAGTAGCTTGTGTTAGTCTTCACGTAATGTTAAGATAAAGAAACTTTTTTCCTGTTGATAAATAGGTAGGAGATTTGTAAACCTAAAAATCATGAAAAACAGTTATAAAGTCATTAGGTACGCAGAGAGTGTATAGATCACAACTCCTAGGGAGATCAAAGAAATTAGAATGGACAAAAGTCCACAACTAGGAAAAGATTTTGTTATGTATAACAAAGCTTGTTTATTGTGGGAGTTTTAATCATGTGCAGATTAACTGTGATCACCATCAAAGAAAAAGAATAGTATCTAGAAATAATTACAATAGGGTGGATTATGACTATTATGCCAAAACCACACACCCTAGTGTACACAGGAATATGACTCCAAGAGCAGTTTTATTGAAAACTGGCCTCACACCACTTAATATTGTTAGGGGCCTGTTAATATACTCCTCACCCCAAACCTGCAGTTCATAAGTGCTAAATCAAATGTCACATGTTTCTAAAAAGCCAGTAATCACTGGCGTTACAGGCCTTTTATAAGCAAACATCATTAAACTAAAATCCGGCATGCGTGCCAAGATAGACACAAAACTGAAAGGCCTAGAGCAGGTAATACTGCTAGGTCATATACAGGACCAGTTAATGCTGTTAGGGCAAAAGGGGTAAATGCTGTTAAGACCTCAGCATGTTGGGTTTGGAGACCTACCAAACCTAATGGTGCATCACTTGCTTTTAAAAGACATAACTACATTGATGCACGAGGCAGATCCAAGTCAGTGATGGCTTGGGTCCCCAAAGGAATCTAATTTCCTTATTTTTATGTGCAGGGAAAGCCACAACAAGATGATACATGATTTTGTGACTGTGGAGCCAAGCACATGACTAGAACATAGCTTTATCTCTTAGATTCAAAGAATTTGATAGAGGTTATTTACATTAGAGGAGGAGCTCATGGTGGTAAAATTTTGATAAAGGAACACTTAAACTGATAGTCTGTGATTTAAAGATTATACTGTGTTGTCATGGTTAAAATTCAATCTTTTTAGTGTCTCACAGATGTGTGACAAAAAAGAACTATGTCCTTTTACTGACACTGACTGTTCTGTCTTATCTCCCTAATTTTAAGTTGCCTGATGAAAATCAGTATAGCTTCTTAAAATCATAGAAAAGGATAAGATGTACGTTTTGATATGAAAGAACAAATGTTCCTAAAATAGTTTATACATGTCTTGTTTGCAAAAGCTACATTAGATGAATCATGCTCTTGCATAGGAGGCATGGTCATATTTTATTTTAAGAACATAAATAAGCTTGTAAGGATAATCTGTAAGAGGATGCCTATAAAACATTTTGAAAAGACCAAACCATGTTGCTTGTCTTAAAGGAAGCAACACAAAGATCTTGTAAGTCCAAAGTTCTGAATCCAATTACTAAGCTTTGTTATGCTACATATGGATTTGTTGGTCCCAACTTTGTGAGTTAGTTTAATGCAGTAAAAGTATTCTTAGTATCACTGAGATTATAGCAGGTTTACATGGATTTTCTTGTATCTAATAAGGATGAAACCAGTGAGATCCTTAAGAACTTTATCAAAGAAATAGAAACCATGATTAAGAAAGAAAATTAATCTGGAGTGATAATGAAACAGAGTTAAGAAATAAAGTAATGGATAATTTTACAGAGAAAAAGGTTATTAAGAGGGAATTATAGTGTAGCCCAGGAACTCCTTAGCAAAATGGTGTAGTCTGAGAGGAGGAACAGATCACTATGAGTGCTGCAAAACAATGTTTGCTGACTCTAAGTGACCGTACCTGGACAATTGGCTGAAGCAGTTAGTACAGCTTGCTAGGTATAGCAGAATAGGTCATAGTAGTCCAAACCTCATAACAAGACACTTATGAACTTTTTAGAGAGGTTTTAAACTAGCTCTAAGCTTATGAAAACCATTTGGATGTCAATGTTACCATTCTTTAATACTTTAGACCAGTTTAGGCAAGTGTTTGATGGCAAAAGTATGAGGATTCTTTGTTGATATTTCTTTGAGTAGTAAAGCTTTTAGGGTATACAACACTAGAACCATGAGGGTAGAAGAAAACTTGCATATTGGGTTTTTAGAGAATAAGCCTATAATAGAAGGGAATGGTCCAAAGTGGTTGTTTGATATTGATTCTCTAACCCAATCTATGAATTATGTACCAGTTGCTGGCAGGTACAATCATAAATGAATCTGTAGGTACACAAGGAAAACTTAATTCCGGTACATTAGAAGAGATCAGTCAAGATGTATTGCGATGCCAATTTAGAAAGATGCTTCATAGTTTGATTCACTTTTCAAAGAAGGTAGATAATGGTGAACCAAAATCTGCCTGATGATGGATCAAAAGCAGGTGAAGGATTGGTCTAGATAATGAGAATGATGCAAAAGATAAGTCTGATGACGATAGCAGTCCTAAAGAAGTTATTGCTGCTGGACAACATGTTAATACTGCCAGTCCTAAATGTTACTAAATGGTAGCTTTAAACTTAATGTGTTGGTCTAATCATTTAGATATGCTAGTTCATATATCATGATAGCCTAAAAAGAAAAGACATTTTCACTAATAAGGAGCTAGTCATACACTTGAAGCCACTCATGTTGAGTTCTTTAGTGATAAAGATGAACCAGAAGTTGATTTGGGGAACATCACAAATTCCTATACAGTTCCAACCACTCCCAATACAAGAATACATAAAGATCACCCAATTGAAAATGTGATTGGTGATGTGAAGTCATCTGTTCAGACAAGAAAGAATACAAATATCTACTTTCTGAACAAGGTTTCATCAGTGCTGTAATATGAGTGGAAAAACACATGATACCCAGAATACATGTTTTATAGCTTGTTCCTATCACAGATTGAACCCATAAGCATTGCTAAAGCCCGACTGATTCATCTTGGGGAAGCAATGCAGTAAAACTTCTGATATTAAAACTCTAACAGGTTTGGATTACTGTGGATTTGCCTATTGGAAAGAGGGCCATTAGAACAAAATGGGTCTTCAAAAACAAGAAAGATGAAAGGGGATTCTGTAATTAGGAACAAGAGGCAAGGTGGTCTGCATAGGGGCATAGACAAGAAAATGTATAGACTATGAAAAGTTATTGCTCCGTGGTGGCAAGATATAAGGCGAATTAAGAATTGTTTTTATCCTATGCTTCTTTATAGTTGTTCTAGTATAGACAAATGGAGTGAAAGAGGGCTTTCCTATATGGAACTATTAGGAAAGAGTTTATGTTACTCAACCCACTAGATTTAAAGATCCTAACCATCCATGACAAAGTTTTATCAATGGGTCAAGGCACTTTATAAAGGGGGTTTTTTTGGCAAAATCCAAAAAGAACCCCCGCCCAAAAGGGGAGCATGGGTAAGAAATGGGGGGGGGGGGGGGGGGGGGGGAGGGAGTGGTGGGGGTAATATTATAAAAAAAATAAATGTTTTTTTTACAGTGCTAACTATCTGTTGGGTAATGTTTTAAAAGAGGTAAGATAGATCAGACATTGTTTATCAAATGCAAAAAGGAGTAGTTTGCTTTGTACGTGTGTTATGTTGTATGCATTATCTTTGGCTCACAAAGAAGGAATTGTTGTACTGATTGAGAAGCTTATGACGGATTAAGTTTTCAGATGAGTTCAATGGAGAACTGTACTTTCTTCTAGGATTATCAAGTATCAACAGAAGGAAGATGGAAGTTTATTTATCAGTCAGATAATATGTACTAAGATTTGAAGACATTTAACTACACAGTTCTGAAGTCTGCTTCAACTCTAGTTGATTTGGAAAAGCCTTTAGTCAAAGATGGAGATGCTGATGATGTTGATGTACATCTTTATGGAGCGATGATTAGTCTTTGATGTATCCTCACAGAATCTAGAGCCAGAATATTATGTTTGCAAGATATGCATGTGCCAAATTTTAAGGTTACTCCAAAGACATCACATCTCTTTACGGTTAAGAGAATTTTTTTAGATATTTGAAAGGCAAACCACTTTAGGCCTTTGGTATTCTAGAGATTCTCCATTTGAACTAGTTGCTTATACTGATAGTGACTATGCTAGAGCCACTCAAGATAGGAAGTCAACAACTGGAGGTTGTCATTTTTTGGGAAATAGGTTGATATCATGGCAGTGTAAGAAGCAAACTGTGGTTTTGCCACTTTCTTACAAACTGAAGCTAGAATATGTGGCTGGCTGCTAGTTCTGTAGACAAGTACGCTGGACAAAACCATTGTTGATATGGGTATAATTCATGCATACTGTCCATTATATTGATAATAACAGTACAATCTGCATTATTAAGAATCATTTCAACATTCTAAAACAAAACATATAGAGATTAGGCATCATTTTATAAGAGATTGCAATGCTAAAAAGTTAATACAAATGGTTAAAATTCATACTGATTATAATGTTGCAGATCTTCTTACAAAAGGTTTTGATGCTGGAAGGTTTTAGTACTTGGTCTCAAGTATTGGAATGCTTAATCCTTAATGTCTACATCTCTTTATGTTTTTGTAAAAGTTTTGTAAAGGATTAGTACTGTTAGTCTTGTCAATTAGTACTACTAAGTATAATAGAGTATTGCAGTTAAACTAAGACTGCTTGTTAAAACTGTTGGTCATACTTAATGCTGTCAAGAAGAAAATACTTTGGATTGTGTATTTTTGGCTATGGACTAACACCTACAGGTAAAGCATATTGAATACCTGATGTTGAATGCTTCACCTCTGAAGAATTGGTTGAGGGAAAGTTAATGTTTTGGATAACAGTTTTTAACTTTTATTCATGGGTTATGCATAAATATGGATCCTCATGAATTCTCACATGTCTATCTAGTCTTTTCCTAGTGTTGCTTATATGAATAGAGCTTGTTGTTGTAGAATTAATTTGAAGACAGAGTTAATACTGGTTTGATCAATCTATTAATAACGCTAGGCAGAAAATTACTACTGCCTGGCAAAGTTTAAGTTCTAGTTTAGGGATGACTAGAGAGCCAAAGTTACAACTGTTGAGCAAATTCTTATCCCTTGAAGCATTGTTTGAGGGGAGGCTACTTATGTCAATATACAGTCAAAGCATGGATGGAAGGATATGTTATATCAAAAGTGTGTTAAAAAGAATCAAAAACATCTAGGCATGTCAAAAGAGGTCGGGACACCAAGATACCTCAGTCTAGTGGTCCCCCTATAAAGGTTGGTGATGAGGTTGTCCATAAGGAGTTGGGTGACAGAATGGAAAGGGCTGCCACTACTGCTTCTAGCTTAGAAGCAGAGCAGGACAGTGGTAACATCAAATAAGACCCAATCCATGGCAACACTTAATGGATCAAGTCCTTAGGGAATTGGTTCAGGTAGTGGTCCCAGGTGCCAAGATACCATATTAGGGGATGTAGATGCTCAAACTAGGTTTAAGACTAACACTAAAAACATTCCAATATTCCACCTCTCGCAAGAGGGTTAACGACACTGAAAGTGAGAAGGACAGTATGAAACTATTAGATTTGATGGAACTTTACTGTCAAAAAAAAAAAAGAAAAGAGTAATTTGGTGAGCCAAAAGAAATGAAAGATTAAGTGAGCTTAAAAATAGAAAGAGAGATGTGTGAATAAAAACAGAAATGAGTGATTATGTGAGCAAAAAGAATTGAGAGATATTGTGAGCATAAAAACAGAAAGAGAGCTTGTGAGAAGAATCAATTGATGATAGAAGTCCTTTTTGGAAAGAAATTGAAGTTAGTGTTGGTAACTTAAAACTTAATGTTGTTATCTAGTTATTGGGTAGCTACTACTGTTAGGCATAACATTGTGTTGTCAATTAAATTAATGCTAGCTTGGGCCTATTTTAGTGTTGCCAGTTCAGAGTTAATCTGCAACGGGTGATTCTATAAATACTCGAATTCAGGGTTTCATTCGATTCCCATTATTTGATGTTCAATCGAATTTCATATACCGCTCTAACATAAACCATAACATAATTTCATCTTGATAATCAAAACACAACAAATGCAACCCTAACTTTTGCTGACAACTCACAACATGGTCGCATTCTTTGGAAAAACCTGCGAACAGTGATGGGTTTCAGGAGATTGATTGATTTCTAAATGCTAATCAGATTCGTTATGCATTGACTATCAATCCTATCATCTACACATCTTACATTCAACAGTTTTGGCCAACGGCAAAGGCAAACACTGTCAATGGTGAACGTCAGTTACATGCCCTAATTGATAAGAAGAAGGTGATCATCACGGAGACGAGCATTAGAAGTGATCTTCACTTGGAAGATGCAGGAGGTAATGATTGTTTGCCGACTACTACAATTTTTGAAGAACTGGCACGGATGGGGTATGAAAAACCTTCTCAAAAGCTTACATTTTATAAAGCTTTCTTTCTCCAGAATGGAAGTTTTTAATTCATACTATTACACAAAGCCTTAGTGCCAAAACCACTGCATGGAACGAATTCAGTAGTGCAATGGCCTCTGCAATCATATGCTTGGCCACAAACCAGAAATTTAATTTCTCTAAGTATATCTTTGATGCTATGGTAAAGCACTTAGAGGGAGGGTTCAGAATTTCTTATTAAGCCACGATTGTTCAAGTGTTTTATCAATCAACAGCTTGGGGATATGTCACATCACAAAAAGATCTATGTTAACCCCTCACACACAAAGAAAATCTTTGCCAATATGAAGAGAGAAGGAAAGGATTTTTCTAGGAGAATAACACCTTTGTTTGCAACAATGATGGTTCAACCTAATCAAGAAATAGGTGTAGATTCAGGCATTCCTACTGATTCTCATCAGACACCCATTCCTACTCAACCATCATCATCTAGATCTCAGAAGAAACAATCCAGAAGGAAACAGAGGAAGGACACCGCACTTACTTAAGAGGAGATACAACAAGATGACAGTGTTCCTACACCTTCCAATGATCCACCTTTCAGTGGTGAGGATAGCATGCAACTATCAGAATTGATGCTTTTATGTACTAACATACAAAAACAGGTTCTTGATTTAGAGAAGACAAAGGATGCTCAAGCAAAGGAGATTGCTAATTTAAAGAAGATGGTCTATAAGTTAGAAAGGAAAAAGAAATCAAGAACTACAAGATTAAAAAGATTAAGGAAAGTTGGTATGTCTAGAAGAGTGGAATCCTCTAAAGATAAAGACAGTTTGGGTGATCATAAAGATGCATCCAAACATGGGAGGAGTATTGAAGACATTAATAAGGATGCTGAAATTTCTTTAGTTGATGATACCCAGGGGAGGTCAAATGATGCTGAAATGTTTGATACAAATGATCTTCATGGTGATGAGGTAGTTGTGGATATGCCAATTGGTGAGAAACAAGAGCTGAGTGCAAAGGAAAAAGAGGTAAATACTGCTGTTGAAGATAGTGTTGCTCCTACAATTTAAGTTTCTACTCTTGATGAAGGAGTTACTGTTGTCAAGATTGATGAAATTACTCCTATCAGTGCTCCAACAACAACTGTTATTGATAAATTAACTTTGTCTCAAACTCTTATTGAAATCAAAGCAGCTAAACCTAAAGTTGTTATTACTACTGCTACAACAACAACAACTACAAGACCCAAGGCTAGAGGGGTTGTAGTTCAGGAGCCAAGTGAATTCAGAACTCCACAGGAAGCACAATCTTCAAGTTTTAAAGACAAAGGCAAAGCAATCATGATTGAGCCTGAAGTACCTCTAAAAAGAAAAGATCAAGTTGCTCTTGATGAAGATTTGGCAAGAAATCTTCAAGCTCAGTTGGAGGCAAAACTTTTAGAAGAAGAAAAGCTTGTAAAGAAAAAGGAAGAAGAAGCCAACATAGCTTTGATTGAGTCATGGGATAATACACAAGCTATGATGGAGGTAGATTTTGAGTTAGCTCAGAGGCTACAAACAGAAGAACAAGGAGAGATAACCATTGAAGAAAGATCAAGACTGTTTGTAGAGCTTATGAACAAAAGAAAGAAACATTTTGCAATGCTTAGAGCCGAAGAGAAAAGAAGAAAGCCACCAACTAAAGCTCAAAAGAGGAATCAAATGTCTACCTATCTCAAAAACATAGGTGGATACAAACATAATCAGTTTAAGAGCAAGAGCTATTAAGAGATCCATAAGTTGTTTGATAGTGAAATAAGGAGAGTAAATACTTTTATTCCTATGGATTCTGAGGTAGTAAAAAGCAAAAAGGAAACAAAAGAAAGTTCTAAAGGAACAAAGGATGAACTAAAATCTGATAAGTTAAAAAAGGCAGAAAGTAGTGAGGAGAAAGCTAAAGGCAGCAGAAAGAAGATGCTTGGTAAGAAAAGAACAGGGAAAGAGCAAAAACAAGAATCTTCAAAGAGACAAAGAATGGAGGATGATAAAGAGACAGATAAGCATGAAGAAGTTGAAGTAGATGATGAAGCTGAACTGAAAAAGCATCTGGTGATAGTAAAAGATAATGATATAGCAATTGATGCTATACCACTTGCTACCAAACCACTAGTGATTGTTGAATACAAGATTATTAAAGAAGGAATATTGGCACATTATCAATTGATAAGAGCTGATGGAAGTTCCAAGAGATATTCTTCAATGATTAGGATGCTTCAGGGTATAGACAGAGAAGATTTGTAGACTCTTTGTAAGTTGGTCAAAACAAAGTATGGTGATACAAGGCCTAAAGATGAACATGAAAGATGTGCTTGAGAACGGGCCATGGATGATCCGTAAGAGCCCCATCATTTTGAAGAAATGGAATATGAGCACGCGCTTATGTAAGGATGATCTGTCCCGTATTCCTATATGGGTTAAAATTCACGATGTTCCTATTCAGGCTTTTACGAAAGATGGTTTAAGTATTATTGCTTCTAAACTTGGTAAGCCTATTATGTTGGATTCCTATACCTTTTCTATGTGTATTGAGTCATGGGGTAGAAACAGCTTTGCTTGATGTTTGATTGAAATTAATGTTGAAGATGTTCTTCAAGATAGTCTTACTATTGGTATCCCTTGTGAGGATGATGGGTTTTCTATTGAAACTATCTCTATTGAATATGAATGGAAACCTCCTCGTTGTGACCTATGTAAGATTTTTGGTCATTCTCATGACTGTTGCCCTAAGAAGGTGTTGATTCCTAATGCTGAAACTTCTAACGTGATTACTCCAAATATAGTTAATACTTTAACTATTCCCACTCCTTTGGTTTAGAAGACTAATGATGGTTTCCAAACGGTGGGTAAAAAGAAGAAGAAGAAAGGTAAATCCAAGTCTAATGTTGTAGGTCCTTCGATTAAACAAAATAAAGAAGATCACTACTAATGTTGGTAATGTATCTAATTCTTCTTCATTGTTGAAGAATATGGTTAACTCTCCTAATCAAGATAATATCATCTCTTCTAATTCTTTTGCCACCCTGAATAAAGATATTGAGGATGAAGAAGAAGTTGAAAATGTTTTTGATGAAACGGCTAATCTTTTTAACTCAAAAACCGGTGGAAGATCTTCTTTCACGGCTGTTGGTTAGTTTGTTTGTTAAGTCTATTATCCTAGTTCATCTAGTTGCTCTATTGATGTAAGTGTTTATGGCATGTCATAAGCACTAGTTTTAGGCATTTATCAAGCTTGTTTTAGCTTGAGGTTAATGTGGTATTTCAACCACATTCCATTTGTACTTAACAGTTTCGGTTTTAATATATTTACCGGGGTAACCCTTTACCAAAAAAAAAACATTACCCTCAGGTTTAGAATTAGCAAAAGAGCTCCCAGCCATGAAAAATAAAAAAGGGGATCTAGGGTTTTTTTTAAAGAAAAAAGGGAGAAAGGGAAGAAGACAAAAGGTTAGATCTATGGTTTCCAAGTGGATGATCTTGTTTTGACATTATTATTAGCAAGCTGGTTACATAAATATTTGGGTC
>BQNB010158377.1:0-15039 GCA_026074375.1 Tanacetum coccineum
TGGTTAAAGGTGAATAGTTGGAATTTACCTAAGTAGTATTATTATTATATATTTTATAGGTAAGTAAAACTACGAATCATTATCATTATCCTAGATTAAAGTTCGAATAAAACTAGAGCTACAACGATCTCTTATGGTTTCACAATTCTTTCTCTTCGACAAAACATTCTTTCTCTTCAACGAAAACATCCTTTGTCTCCGATGAAAACATTTTTTTATTCGACGAAAACATTATCTATCTTCGACGAAAACACTCTTTGTCTTTTGATCATACCTCTTCCTTCTCACTAAACCATGCCTCTTCAACCATAGAGATGGCTGATCTCTTTCCTCCACTATTTCCGCTGCTACCTTTAAGACAACCGTATACCTCGTCGTGTGATTGTTCTATGAACATTCGCAATGCTCAGGAAGAGCTACATAACTTTTTGAGTATAGTTTATCGTACGCTAACAACATCCATCTGGACATTGTCAAGCTCGTCGTCTCTATCATCGTTTGTTTTCTTTATTATTATTATTATTATTATTTTCGCGTACGAAACACATCGAAGATATGTCACCATTTCCTTCGGGACAATGTCTAAAAAGAAACATCTTCATCGAAAAGGTTGCGTCTAAAGATAACATCGCCGACATTCTTTCTTTACCCCTCAAACGTGAGTAGTTAAATGATCTTCGTCAAGGTTTAGGAATGATGGAACACATTCCATAAATCGTTCTCTTCTTTTCTTCTACTTTCGATTCTAGTCCGCGTTTCCATTCCGTGTCGTGACAACTTAACTACTTCATCCGAAGTAATTTAAGTATTTTTAATTAGCAAAATGCAAATTAAAATGTCACTCTTTTTGAAAAATTCATCAATTTCCCCAAACATCCCTCCTGTTGACAGTTCGGCGGCCCCCAGATCTATTCTAGCAGCACCTAGATATATTTGGGACCGTCGGCAGCAGCTTGTAATACCATTTTTTTTCATAACCTAACACTTCATCTCTTCTTCTACGAGTTGACATCTACTCCACACCCAAACCTATACCTAATATCTCTCTATAGATCAATGGGTCATCCTCATATTCCAACACTCATAAACATCGTTGCTTATGTTTTTAAGAGTTAAGTGAATTTCATAATGAAATGCGTCTCATTATCAAACACATTCCTTACATTTTATAGACTTACAATCTATCACTTCACAATAAATCCCCTCACATACAAACCTTGGTCCTCACATCTCGCATAAGTCTTGTCTCAAATTCATAGACGATTCTTCTTACTCCTAAACGTTTCTTCTCTCTTCTAGTAGTCGTTTCACTTCTGATAGTCTTTCTACTTCTAAAGTTTATTTTCACTTCTAAACGTTCCTTTTCACTTCAAATAAGTCTCCTCATCTCTAATGTTTCTTCTCACTTCTAAACATTTCTTCTCTCTTATAATAGTCTTGTTACTATTAGAATTCTTCATATATTCCTTGACAACTTAATTATTTCATTTGAAATATTTAAGTAATTTGCGAAATGCAAATGTCTCTCCTTCGCAAAACTTTCCACTTTCTAGAAAGTGAAGAACATAAAGAAGATATTCAATCTTTAAGTGTTATTGAGTCACCACATTGTTGAGTCTCTTATTATTCTTCCAACATGAAAGAACTACCTCATTTCACATCCCACCTTTGTTCCTCAACATTGTCAACCAACAAAACACCAAACAAACCTTTGAATTCCTAATCATCCACTTTTGTCTCGATAGGATCATATGCACATTAATTGTTAGTGCAAATGATATATTAATCTTTTCTATCAACCTCTCGTTAACACGTTCCTTCTTTTGTATCGCTCATCCTTTCCCACTTTTCTGCTCTATGGAATCATTTTCATTCACATCCAAGAGCACATCATCTCCATCCTCGTCTTATTTTTCTTTTTATTCTTTGAAAGTATATATATATTTATATATATTTGACGTATTTTACCAAGATATTAAGTGTCATTCGTCTACTTTTAAAAGGTCATTCTCATAATATTTTTGTGTCAATCAATAAACGAATCCCATTCTTATTTACTAAAAGTTGGTCTAATCCTTATCCGTAAACATATGTCTTGAGTCTTTTAATCATATCATTTAGTTTGTTGATTTTAAAACAATGATTGCATGTGTCTAGCTTCTAACTTTCTTTTAAAGTGTCATACTTCAGAATACTAACACCTAAAATGCATGTCTAGTACCTCACTAATATCTTACTATATATATATGTGCACTTGTCTACTAACTTTGTTTTGTAGCACACATCCATATCGTGATTCCTCAGTGCCCTAGACAAGGGGGAGCATACACCAAGGGGGAACACTTGCAAGCGCTCAACTCATTTAAATTGCATCGAACTTTTGGAGCATCGATGGTAATTTATTTAATCCATGGATCCGTTAGAGTCAATATACAAGGAATGTAATTATCACGGGGACTCAACGAGCAAGGGGGAGCTAGGAGTTATGTAGGTAAATAGCATGGAGTTGGTTAAACCATGATGATAGAAGACTTCACTAGGATGATGCAAGCTCACCTTTATAAGAAGATAGGATTGGAGATTTTCAAATACGATGAAGGGCTCATCCATACTCCAAATACTTCAAAATCACCTTCAACCTTTAGGTTTCGTCTAATACTTTCTACTTATACACTCGAAGTACCTACAATTATATCATGCCTTCTTCTCATCTATTATGACCTCTCCTAAATTATCAAAGAAATACAAAACCACCTCAACCTTATTTCTCATGTTTCTTCTCATTCCTTTAACCTATATACTTGGAGCACCTACCTTTTCCTCATTCCTTTAACATATACATTCAAAGCACCTACCTCGTTCTCATTCCTCTAACCTATATACCTGGAGCACTTACTTTCTTTTTATGTCTTCCTCTCACTTCTTATAACCTCCTCTCAACTATCTAAGAAACACAAAATAACCTTCAATCTTTATTTCTCACGTCTTTTTCCTCATATCTTTAATCTATATATACGGAGCACCCACCTTCCTTTCATTCTTTCATACTACATATACTTGGAGCACGTACCTTCTTCTAATTCCTCCAACGTATTTACCTTACACACTTACCTTCTTCTCATACCTCCAACCTATATGCTCCAACCATAATCCATATTATACATTTTTGCTTTGACAAAAGGGGGAGAAGGGAGTGTAAACGAGTAACTTTTAGACTTTACTATGTGTACTATGTCTAAGTTTACATATTATTTGTATATCATAAAAAGGAGGAGATTGTTAATGCAAGTATTATATATTTTAACTATACGATCTCCTTTATGTTTTTGGAAGATGGACCAAACATGTGACTTGTAATACGTAACGTAAAGTGCGCAAGTTACTCGTAATCACAAATCATCAATGCATACATGTATCTACATTTCTCGACGTCTCAAGTCTACATCAACACCGACATTTGTTTGGAAGTTACTTGTTTACACAAATCATCAATGCATACATGCATCAACATCTCTCGACGTCTCAAGTATGCATCAAGACGGACATTGGTTTACACCCGACGTAAATCACATAAGGTATGTACAAACAAGCATTAAACTTGTAGGATGATCAAATAAATAAGTTTTTGTCTTAAACTTTACATTTTTATAAATGTAACAAAATAATTTTTTCAAAAATTAATTAGACAAATTATTTTTTTAATTATAAAGAAATGTTTTATGTGGTAATTATTTCAAAATTCAAAATCTGGTTCTTTTCCCCCCAAAACATGTTAAACTTTCAGCAGACAAGTTTGTCACCACAAAAAGACAAAAACAGGAGCGTCTGTCGGGGCGGTCCCTTAAATAGGCCGGCGGCCCCCTAATATATCTGGGACCGCCGTTTCCTGACAGGCTATTTTTCAGCTCCTATAAATAGTGGGTCACCTCCAACTATTTTCACAACCCTTTTGCACGATTTTCTTTCAGTTCTTTCTCTCTCTAGATCTCACTAAATCTCTCTAAATCTTTGATCATTTTCAATGCTTGGTTAATTTGTTTAAATGTGATCAAATCTTTATCCTTTCCTCCTTTCCTTAAATGCAAGAGAAGAACTTCGGTCATCTTCAAGATCCGAAGTTATGTAGGTTAGTCCATTTGTAACATGTGTTACATATAGATCGAGTCCATGTCTTCTAATATTTAGTAGTGTGTAGATCCAAATGATGTATATATTTGAATGGGTTGATTATGGGTTGGTTAGTATTTTAGGCCCTAAAATACATTGGTGAAGTGGTAGATTGATTCTAGCTAAGAATTAGGACTCGACATTTAGCATAGTTTTTTGAAATAATATAGCACGCGTGCGGTTTAATGTGTTTAGTGCTTATAAAACAAAGGTTTGTTATGTATGGCCATAAAACATAACTGGGTTTGGTTGTACCCGAAGAAGAACTCGACATCTAGCTTAGTGTCGAAAAATAATGTAAGCATTGGTATAAATTTCTCCGCCGAAAGAGAGCTTGTTGATTAGTGAAGTAACTCTCGAGTTGGATACACGGGTGTGAGAAGAGGGCGAAGAGGAGCTTCCGTGACCGAACCACTATAGCATCACACGAGTCGGTTTTGCATTTTCTTTTACCTTTTAGCTTTACTTCTTTCTTCATTTACCTCTTTATTATTTATACATGCATTGTCTTATGATTGTGTAGGGAATGATTGTGTATATATTGTTAGTTAATGTTGTGATACCTACAGTTAGTTAATATTTGTGGTTGAGAGTTTGTAATTATTAAGATATGTGCTAATTGTTGTAAATCCTATTATCTGACACTTCTCATATTACTTTTAACTTATTGACGATTGATACAAAAGATTAATATTTTTAAGGGTTTAATGACATATATAGCAACGTACTTTCTACATGTTGACCCATTATCAGATATGAACTCCAAAAAGTCTTCACCAATACCCGTCAACTTTATAATGACATCTGATCCAATATTATGCAACTTGACCAATTTTTCTTACAAAAATCAGTCAGAGACACCATGTACATGTCATATCTCCTTCTTTTAGAGCGTTAGGTTTCCAATGTCAGCCCCTAATACACACCGTTAGGTTGTATGCGTTAGAGTTTAGGGTATATGTGTTTTTATTAGGGAAACAACCTAACGGTGTTATAAGAGGCTGACATGGAAGCTTGAACGCTCTACAAGGAAGTGACATGACATGTACATGTGTCACATGAAGTGAATTTGTAAGAAAAAATGGTAAGTTATGCTGAATATCAAGATCAGTTCATAAAAAGTTCGATGGGAATTTTGAGACTTTTGGAGTTCCTATCGATATGGCACAAATGGGAAAATACGTTGCTATTATATGCCATTAACCCTTTTTTTTAATGGAAATGTATTCACCCCCTCTCTTACGATTTTCACAGAGAGTAAATTTGGTATAATTTACCGTCTTTTACTTTCCACTCATCTTCTAAAAATTCTCAAGAACACAACTTTTTCTTATTAGCTTTCTAAATCTTTCCCTTTCATTCCAAAAAATAAACTCGGAAATAAAGAATTCTTTGACTTTTGTAGTGGAAAACAAATTATTTGAATTTTTTAGTTACAAACAAAACAACTCACACTCACAAGATAAAAAAAAAATCACAAAATACCTTAGTTGAGTAATTTACAGTGACTAATTGTATGAAAATGGATAATTATAAGGTTGACAGCTTGAAATAAAACTAATTGCCTAATTGCAGAATAACCAACTATGCCAGCTCAGTTGAGCCAACAAGATCTTTATAGGGCTAGGGAGAGGATGTTTGGTTAGGGGAGGTCTCAAGTTCGAGTCCCACCCGGGACTTTTACCCCTTCAGGCGGAATAAGAAGAAGTACAGGCGGGTTCAGGATACAACATACTGCCCAATTGGATATCTCTGCTGGATCTGAACCACTAACAACTAACAAGCCGTTCTAAAAAAAATTGCTTAATTGATAATTATCCTTCGTGATGGAAAAAAGAATATGAATTGATCAATCAATGCAAATTTAAATTTTAATAACGGCTGTGATTAGTGATAATGGTTATTTATTGATGTATACGTATTTGCAGATCTTGTGCTATCGACAAACAAATATTTGTTTATTTTGATGCAAGAGAAAATAGTGAAAAATCTAGAGTAGAGTTAGGAAACTACATATGTTGTTGACGCCATTGTTGATGGCAAGTACTCATCTTTCTTGAAATAAGAAAATGAATCACTAGTTACAATGACTGCTAGGTTTTTGGCTATTAATGGAAACGAAGTTCGTAGCCCGTGCGTTGCCGTGCAGTGCGTGAGACTATTTTCGCAACGGATCGATAACACCAATTATTATTTATCAGTCGTTGAGACTCACCTTACAACGAACCAATAACCTAAAATACTATTTTCGTAAACATTTTAAAAATATATATTAAAGTTCGAACAATTTTTATAAAATCGTGCGCCTGTCAGAAAATTGCATTATTTGGCTCGTTTTGTTAGCACTTCGACGATATTTTCAGTGATATTTTTTCCTAATGAATCGATAAATATGTGTTCTATATTTGATAAATAAAGTTTGTTAAATTCAAAAAAAAATTCCATAATAGGAAAAGTGTAAGGTCAGTTTTAGCAAACTTGAGGGTGCGTTTTGTAAATATTTTAAAATTTTATATTAAACTTCAACATTTTTTATAAAATCGTGCGCGTGTCAGAAGCATTGCAATATTGGGCTCGTGTTGTTCGCAATTCGACGCTCTTTTCAGCGGCATTTTTCTCCGAATAAATCGATAGATATGCGTTCTATATTTGATAAATAATGTTTGTTATATAAAAAAGTCGTAAATACGTAAAGTTGAAGGTTGATTTGGTAATTCTTAGTAAACTTGAGGGTGGGTTTGTAAATTTATTATTATTATTTTCATCTGTTTTATTATAGTTATATAATGTACAACTATTGATTCCCGCTAAAAAATACAAAAAGGTATGCAAGATTATCTCTTTGACAATCTCTTTATACTTTTGACTATTCAAACAACACACTTTGATATTATTTTATGCTTCGTACTTTTTGTCAGTTAATATTTTTGACTATTCAAGCTATATATTTTTAATCTTTTAGCGGTTTAATAATGCAGCTACAAATGTTTTTTTTAATATTCATTGCTCATACAAAATATTATTCAGAAAATAACAAAAAAATAATTTATTGCTCATTTCTCGGCTCATGTATTTGTCATTACCAAACATCAGAATTTAACAAAATTAGCTACTAATTTTTATTCTCTGAATTCTCATTCTCTTCTTCATTTCATTTCTTAAATTTCTTTCTACTAAACGTGTACCTTTCCTGACTAACATTCTACATTTTCTACCTCCTTTTACCCTAATGTCAACAATATAATACGGGTTTTTAACAGTTTTTTGATCTGTTTTTTTTGTCTTTTAATATTTTTAACTTGTCAAACTTATATTTTTTTTATTTCGTATTTTTTCTTTTATAGTTTTATAATAAAAATATTATTAATAAATATAAAAAATAAGGGGTTATTACTTGTATATTAAGAGGTACTAATATCTCATCTCTTTCTCTTTATATCTTTGAGTAAAGATTTAATAAGAACAAAATTTAAAATGATTAAAATAAGAACAAAATTTAAAATGATTAAAATAAGAACAAATTATAACTACACATAAAAACTAAAGCGGAAACTGGAAGTATGAAATCACACAATCCAGTTTTATTTGAGTAAAAGTTCCGACACCTCTTCTAAAAACTAAACCATAATTCCTTTACTTGTAAGACTTTGACTTTTTCTCGCATCAACATTTAGTTACGTGTGCATAAACGTTTATGTGTGTTAAATTCGTCCATGAAAAATTTTGTTGAAAATTTAACTATTCCTATTCTTGATTTACTAGTCATACGAACTCAAATGATTATCAATGCCCCAATATATAGACGTGTGTGTGGTTCATAAAACCTTTATCAAAGTACCACATATTTCAATAATATGAGTTCTTTCATACTAATCGCTTCCCTAAATGATGTAATTATTCATTTATTGCTCTTATTCCAAAGGTGCGAAGTTTGTTTCTGACTTTCGACCCATCAGCCTTATTGGGTGCCAATACAAGATTATTGGTAAGATTTTAACAAATAGGCTAAGTATTGTGATCGAGAGTTGTGTCAGCCCTGCGCAATCAGCTTTTATAAAGGGTAGAAATATCCTTGATGGTCCTCTCATCTTGAGCGAAGTCTTGGCTTGGTATCGGAAACATAAAAAATGGCTCATGGTTTTTAAAGTTGACTTTGTGAAAGCCTTTGATTCCTTGCGTTGGGATTTTCTGGATTTAATTTTGGAAAAGTTTGGTTTTGGCTTAAAATGGCGCTCATGGATTAAAGGTTGCCTTCAAAATGGTCGCTCCTCCATTTTAGTTAATGGTTCCCCTACAGATGAGTTTGAGCTTTTCAGAGGTCTTAGGCAAGGGGACCCTATGTCCCCTTTCTTGTTCATCCTGGCAATGGAGGGATTACATGCTTTAATGTGTAAGGCTAAACCATTGGTTTATTTAAAGGAGTTTCTATCGGCAACAACAACTTGTGAATCTCTCATCTTATGTATGCGGATGACGTTATTATTTTTGGTGATTGGTCCTCGGTTAATGCGCATAATCTTATTAGCATTCTCCGTTGCTTCTATCTTATCTCAGGGCTAAAGATAAATGTTTAAAAAAGCAATGTTTTTGGTGTAGGTGTCACTGACGCAGAGGTATCTCACATGGCGCATATAATCGGTTGTGGAGCGGCTAAGTTTCCATTCAAGTATCTTGATATACCGGTTGGATGTAACATGACCAGGTGCGCTCATTGGCATGAATAGTTCATAAGTTCTCCGTTAAGCTCTCCTCTTGGAAAGCTCGCTTACTATCCGTAGGTGGGCGTCTTTCGTTTATAAAGTCGGTTCTTGGTAATCTTCCCACCTACTATATGTCAATTTACTTGATGCCGGTTTCTATTCGGAATAAGCTCGAGTCGATGCGAAGAAATTTTTTCATAGGTGGTGATTTGGAGGAAAAAAGGATGTCCTGGGTAAAATGGAAAAAGTGTCTCGCAAGCAAGCAAGAAGGTGGTCTAGGCATCGGTAGCATTCTCGGGCTTAATAATGGTCTTTTATTTAAATGGATCTGGAGATTCTTGAATAAACCTTCTGATCTTTGGGCTAGAGTCATTCAATGTATCTATGGTCTCGATGGGGGCATACATACTGCTCTTAGTAATAGTCAAAAACGCACCACTTGGGGAACCATTGTTCACTTGATCACTAGTCTCAAGCAGAAAGGTATGGATCTTATCTCACTTTGTTCTCGCAAAATTGGTAATGGGGCGAACACAAGGTTTTGGGCCGATACCTGGTGTGGGAAACAACCATTAAAGGAGTTATTTCCTCGCATTTATCTTCTTGATTCAAACAAAAATTGCACCGTTGCTGATCGTGTTTGTTCCATGGACCGGTCCACGTTTCTTAGACGTAACCCGAGAGGTGGTGTGGAGGCTTTTCAATTCACTAATTTAAAAAGTACCATTGAATGTATTTCTCTTACGGATCAAAGGGATTCTTGGCATTGGGTTCTCGGTTCTCCAATGGGGTTCTCGGTTGCGTCCGTTCGCCTCTTGATTGACTCTCGCACTTTGGACACGAACAACGTTGCTACCCGTTGGAATAGAAGTATCCCTATTAAAGTCAATGTGTTTCTTTGGAGATTGAAGCTTAATAAGCTTCCATCTAGGGTGAACCTAGATAGACGTGGTATTGAGGTTGATTCTATTCTTTGTCCCTCTTGTCTAGAGGATATCGAGACGGTTAACTACTCTTTCTTCAACTGTAGGTTGGCTAAAGACTTATGGGCTCTCCTTGCTAAATGGTAGGACTTGGATATCCCGATTTGTGGATGTATTGCAGAATGGTATGATTGGCTTGATGCTCTTCGTGTTTAGTCCAAGGGTCGGCTCTTACTTGAAGGCGTGGGGGGGAACTCTCATGTGGACAATATGGTACTATCGGAATCAACTGATATTCTCTAGTTCTCCCCCCAAGAAGGCAACGCTTTGGGACTTCATAGTGTCTCAATCTTTTTTATGGATTTCATCTAGAAATCCCAAGTGTAATTTAAATTGGGTAGGTTGGTTGAAAAACCCGTTAATTTCCATAGTTTCTATGTAATCCTCTTTTCTAGCTTTTGCTAGTTCTAATAAAAGCCGCCGTTCAAAATTTTTTTTCAATAATATAATCATTTCAATAAGGGGGAATTGCATATATATTCTTCCAGAGCTCAACAATTGCATATATATCCAATCAAAAATCTTAATTACATATATATCCTCCCAAAACTCTAAAATTAACATATATATACAAATAATTAAATTATATATAAATAAAAATCATTTTACTATACATTGTCCATTAGAAGATGGATCGATTGAGAATGTTTTATTTTGAGAAGATTGAAAAGGTTTTCAAAAACGATAGATTTTTAACTTTGATTCAAGTTTTTCAAAGGTATAACTCATTTTAATGTGATTATAATCTAAAATGTTTAAAAAAAATTGAATCAATGTTAAAAAATCTCTCGATTTTGCAAAATAAGTAAAATACTGAATCATCTGTACAAATTTAATGAATCATTACCATAACTCGATTTTTACAAAGATTTGTGAATCAAATTTATGATTTATAGATTCGATTCATTATTAAATGATATTCACTTGTGAATCAAATAAAAAAACATGAGTCAATGGCTCAAACAAAGATTTCTCAATCTTCTCAAAATAAAAACATTCTCATGAAACTAAAGCTTTGTCCATTATACCCTTACTTTTCCTTAAAACTTATCATTGCCTATCTTATCCTCTTGACTGAAACATGACGTCGAGAGTCACCACAAATCGTCTATCCATTTCATGTATTCTTAAGGATGGTAAATTGAGTATATTAAAATCATATACAACAACAAACTTTAAACTTGTATGTTTCTTAACGTCATTTACTCATTTGGGCAAGGGGGGATGCTAAGCATCATATGCCATCTCAGAAATACACTGTTTATGTTTCTTCATTTTCTTGGATCTAATATACTTTTCATCAACGTCAATTTATTTGAAAGACCCCATTTAAAATATAATTAAATAGCAATTTCCATTTTCTAATCCTTGTTGACGTCTCCGGGCATAAACCAAATTCAAAGCCCCAACTCGATCTTGCTTTGATTATTTTTAGTTATCTAAAATTATATGTTTAATGGCATGACAAGAATGGTATCGCGGTCCTTATCATGGAAGCTTAGGTCTGTGTTCATAGAGAACAAAACCAAGGGCATATCAGTCAAAACAAAAATTAAGGGATACTTGTCATTTATTTTTGATTTTCTTGGTATATAATTTAATTATTTGGATATATATGTTAATTTTAAAGCTTTGAAAGGATATCAAATGTAAATTAAGATTTTTGGTATGAAAATATATGCTATTATTGAGCTTTAGAAGATATAATGCAATTACCTCCTACAATAAATACGTCCATGACAGCCCGTTTAAGCCGCCTTTTGAAAAACGGCCTCGGTCTCAGTTCCCGGTTGAACTGACCATTTCGGTCCTGTTTTCAAACGTTGGTCGTAACTCTTATAATCTTACATAGAATTATGACTTGTGAGATTTGGCATAATCTCGATTTCATCACCTTCCTACTACCTTTAACTCCATAATTCACCATCCTGTATTTTTTTTCTAATTTCCTCACTTAAACAAATAAATAACCACAACATTCATTTAAATCGTTGATCACCTCCATCATTACACCCAATAATACACCCGGCAACTAATTGCCTCTCCCCATCAGACCCTTTGTAATGAGTCTTTATGCGTTAACTAGCGAAATAACACTTAACCAAGAATGGTGGTGATGATACAGAAGAGAGCGGTATCACTTGAAAGAGGACAACCGGATTAGGTCCGTCTCATATCCGAGAACGATTAAATGTTTCTTGAGATTGAAAACTGCTAAGATAAAATACAGTTAGTCTCATCGTGGGAGGGGTCTCCCACGATTAACCTCGGAGGTAAGAATCAGTAAAGATTATGCAAGGATTAGAGATCGAGAGATAGTAAATATGTGTGTGTTATGATAACTTATCTTGTAACACCAAAGTGGCATAATATTTATGTTGGGATTTAACAACTAAGGTAAACCATTACTACGAGTTCGCAGTCGGAATTTGATCTCGTTGAAATTAAGAATTACCACACATATAAAAATAAGAAAACACTAACCTTGGTTTAATAACAAAAGTCATTAAACGAGATCAGTGATCATGAAACGAGGTGGAGTTTAATTATCACCTCGATGGTTAGCAATACACACACTCGAACAAGCACTAAACAAAGCAAGTTTCGTAACTTTACGAGCTCCAAACACCGATGGTGTATGCTTCTTTTACTTGAACCGGAAACCAAACAACTCTTGTAATGTTGCACCGAAAATCAGAAACCCTAATTAGGGTTTTTACCGAAATCGGTTGAAGGAGAAAACCGATGAACCAAAAACCCTTAGTTAGGGTTTTGTTGTTGTCGAACTAGTGGAGAACAAGGATCACCGTGGAACCATAGGAGAGGGTTTATTGTTGTCGAATAAGGGAAAACAAAAACCAATGAAAACCCTTTAGGGGTTTAACCGAAAACCAAGGTAGGGAGAGAACCGAAAACCCCTTGTGTGGGGATATTCGGTCAACTAAAGGGAGAGGGGAGAGCACCAATTTAGTTTGTAAATTATGATGAGTTGAAATGGAAAGAAATAAAGAGAGGCAAGGGGAGGGTGTATTTTTATATAAGCACCAAACCCTAGAGCTAGATAAACTAGGAAACCTCTAATTCTCTCCTTATCACAATATCTTTTCCTTAATTATAAAATTGATCCCAAAACCCTTCTAGATCCCTCCTAGGGGTCGGCCATAATGGATGCACCCACAAGGTTTGGTTTTTGTCAATTTTAGTCCATTCGGTTCATATTTAAATAGTCTTTAAGTTAGTTATAAGTCCCTTGATTTCATATTTAAAGCATCCGTTAAATTAGTTAAACAAGTAACAAAATTAACGACTATTTAAATACCTATTTCGTAAAGTAATAAAACGCATTCTTTGTGTATTAACGTGTGTGCCCCTAATAGGCTCACGTATTTCTAATGTATAAAATGCGGAACCAACTCACATAATCTAACAGCTCCCGCTTGGGAGTTGGAGTAGCAGTCAACATTTATACTGGCAATGGAAACGTCTAGCAACACTCGCACTTGCCTTTAAATTAGAAATACTTGAGATAAAGTTTCAAGAATCATCTCAGCTATTAATGGTTGTATTTCTTGCTATTATCATCCCTTTGTTACAGATACCGTTAAACCATGGATATGGATCCTAACTCATTTCATATAGTTTAACATTATGTTTCTTGTTATTGTAATCAAGAATCATCTTGTATTACCCTTTGGGCACGGCCATGCAACTATCTGATTAATTCTGGAGAGGGCCCATGGTATCTTTCTGCACATATCAAGTGGAGGAACAAATTCTTTGTTGACTGCAAGTGTTGTGGATGCTGCTTCACATCACTTCCAAGAATAGCCTTTATAACTACCTTATTCAAGATAGCATTTGACTTATACTTAAAAAGTGATATCCACACATATAGAAGTTGTTTGTATCTCAAGTCTAAGGATGACTTATTAAACCATTTTAGACATCTTACTCATGATAAGGATCCAAAAGTAAATGTTCAAAAGTTGGGGTATCCAATATGCATCCCTTGTGAATACATATGAGTTTGGCGGGAACAATCCGTATACTCAAAGAGTATAACCAACATTTATGTTTGACTTATGTAACAATATTCCCATATTGTTAACTGACAATGTACATATTTAGAATGATAAATCATTCAAGGATTAAACATGCAAATATAGAATAACAGTTATTATATGAATGAAAAACAAACACCAAGTATCTTTATTCATCAGAAAATTAAAACTGTCTTACAATTCCAAATTATCCAAATACTAATAAAACACAGATTTACATGAGACTGCTAGCTAGTATCATTCCTATTTTCTCAGTCAATTCAGAATGCTTAGGAAATGCTAAAGCCTTCGTAAAAGGGTCAACTAGGTTGTCATATGTGTCAACTTTTTCTATCCTCACATCACCAAATTCTATGGTTTCTTGAAGATAGTGAACTTTTGCGCGAAAATGTCTTGCACCTTTAGTGATTTCATGATCTTTCGCTATTGCTATGGCTCCAATATTATCACAATACATATTTATGGTTTCTTCAATTATGGGAACAACACCAAGCCCATAAATGAATTTATGAATCCATACAGCCTCTTTCGATGCATCAAAAGCAACGATATATTCAGCATCCGTAGATGAAGTTGCAAAAATACTTTGCTTTGTGCTTTTCCAGTCAACAACACCTCCATTTAAAACGAACACACATCCAGTTTGAGACTTGAGGTTGCCAGCATCCGTCAGATATCCAACATCAGTGTAGCAAGAAACCCTGAGCTCTTGTTTCATATCACCTTCGTAAACAAGAAACATATCTTTAGTATTGCAAAGACACTTCAGAATGTTCTTAACATTAGTCCAATGAAGTTCACCTGGATTCTGTTGAAATCGACTTGTTATGTTCTAAACGAACGCAACATCAGGACGAGTACATCTCACAACATACATAATTGATCTAACAGCCGAGGTGTGTGGAACATTTTGCATGCATTGTTTTTCAGCAGGTGTTGAAGCACCTTGTGATTTGCTCAATTTTAGCTTTTCTTGCATTGGGATAGTTCCACGTTTGGAATTCTCCATGAAATATCTTTTCAAGATTTTCTCAATGTAAGAACTTTGACATAAACCAATTAACCGCTTTGATCTATCTCGGTAGATCTTAATTCTAAGAATATATGCAGCTTCTCCTAGATCTTTCA
>BQNB010158378.1:1581-15039 GCA_026074375.1 Tanacetum coccineum
AGTGGATGATAGTTTTTATGAGATGAGATAATAGTGAGTGTTTTTTTGTTGTGTTTGTGTTTGTGTGGTGTGTGAAATGGATTGTAGTTATATTTATAGTGATAAAATGTAACAGCCTTTTTAATGGTTTTTAAAGAGGGTGTTATATTGCTTGGAAGAATTTTATTGCTTGCATAAAAAGATTGTACATTGTGTTTTGTAACTTGAAATGTAACAGCTTTTTTAATGGCTTTTAAAGAGGGTGTTAAATTGTTTGGCAGAATTTTATTGGTTGCATAAAAAGATTGTACAATGAGCATAAGGATTTGCACTACTTAAGACTTCTTTTTATAGTAATCTTTTTTACTTAAAATTTTAATTACTTCTAATTTTAGAAATTGGCTAATGCTTTATAAAGTAGTAGAGATATGAACTTGAGGATGATTACTAATTTTTTTTCTTTTGATTTACCTAGTTTTCTGACTCGACATTGTGAGCCAACTAATCCTAGCGAAACTACCCTTTTAGGTAGCCTGGAGTCGGATCAAGTGAACCTCCATTTTTCTTTATTTACGATAATTTATGTGATTTGGTGCTTTTCTACTTGGTTGTACAACATAAGTTTCAGGCCGAGAATTAAAAATTCATATACAAATGTAAAAATAGTTTTACCCATTTTCCTGTCACTAACACATCTTTAAGATATAAAAGTAGCCCAGGATTGTTGTATATGATTTATAGGCATACACACATGTTAATGAAATAAAGATTTTTTCAGAAATTCAATTGTTAGAATTTTAGTACGTGTTAAACCAAAAGAAAAGAAAATACAATTCTTCTAAAGTCATCAATGATTATCTAGAAAACTCTTTTTCTTTATTTACGATAATTTGTGTGCTTCGGTGTTTTTCTATTTGGTTGTATAACATGATTTCAGGCCGATAATGAAAAATCCACCAAAAAGTCTTGGGGTTGATTTGAGATGTGATTAAATAATGTTAAATCTTTGTTTGGAAGTAAGAAATTATTTACGTTTTGTTGTATTTTAAAATATAAAGTATGGGTATAAAGTTTAAGGGGTTATTTGTTTATTTTTTAAAGTTAGAATAAAACTTGTAAAATTATAAATTTACACTTAACTCCATATAATTTAATTAAAATTAAACCACTAAAGTTTTATTAATTACCTCCTCTTTTTTCAAGGTTTTTATTTTCACAAATTTGACACATATATTTTTATGTGTTTTTTTTTCCATCAGATTTCTCCATCAAAATTTTTTAAGTTTGACCAAATTGATTCAATTTTGACTTTTTATTGACCAGATCGCACGATTTTGCTTACGTGGCAAAATCAAACGTTCTGATTGATCAAAAAAAAATTCTCATAAAATTTAATCTGATAAAAAACTCCGAAATAATGTAATTCTTTTATTATATAAAAGATTGATAAACTAATTGCCAATTGTCTAAATCTTATTTTTGGATCTTAACTTGAGTTTAATAAATAGGTTATGTCCTTATGATTTGGAAATCTTGAGCCAAGTTCGAGTGTTTAAACTAGCTTACGACAAAAATGTTTTGAAAAGGTTTAAGAAGTTATTTAAGCTCATAAGCAACAATAAAGAGCTTATCAAACCCAATTCAGAACCGAAGCTTAAAAACTTATTCAAACATTTTAATAGACTCATTTTTGGTATATAAACTAACAAGCTAATTAACTCATAAAAGCTAATACAAGCACCCCCTGATTTTGTATGATGCAAGTAGTGAATTGACAGTTATAAAGTCGACTTAAATCGACAAGTATATGTGCATACTACAGTTATACAATCGATTTAAATCGATGGATACACACTTTTCTAGTTTAGGTATAATTTTAGAGAAATGATATTTATTCTTACTTGATATTCCTACTATTTTTTTTACTTACAGGATTTTGACAAGTGGAGAAACTAACGGTTTAGATCAGCAGAGATAATATGTGAATACATATGTCAGTTTTTTATCTGAGTAGGAGGATAAGTAGGCATAAGATGTAGGAGGATATAGCAATTCTCATAATATTAATGATAATTTTTATCTTTTTCTAATATCACTGTCTATGTGTCTGTTTAGCATGGTGAATACGCACTTTTTTTCTAGTTTAGGCATGCGTTTAATGATATTTTTTATCTTTTTTAATTTTACTGTGTATCTTTTTGTTTAGCATGTTTCATAATAATTCATAATTGTTTACTTTAAACTAACAAAAAAGTTTTTAAAAGTAAAGATAAATTTGTGTTAGTAAAACTTTGTAATAGTTCCAAGCTTTTATGAAAACTATGTTTTTGTGTGTCACAATAATTTCAACGGTTTTGTGTGAAAAATAATTTCAAGACGAGAGTTTTAAAATAAGTTCCTTAAATATATTCCCACCAGCATCTCATGCCTCTCAATAAAAAGCAAGATTGTGACCAAAATTTGCTTAACTCATACTCCAGCTTTTAAATACAAAGTCGGATCTAGTCGTGAGTTAATTATAGACCGACTTTTATTCATTTGAAAATGACCCTCAACAATTTGATAACCATTAAAAACAAAAACATAAAAACCAGTTAATACGTATTGTCAAACTATCCTCAACCTAAAAGCAAACCAAAACCACAGAAGAAAGGAAGATATGCTTATAATAATAGAAATAATAACAATATTGAACTCCAATATTACAATAAAAATAACCTAAAAATGTATTAGTTCCTATGGTCAAAAGCAAAGTCAACTAGTTCAATTAACAACAGTAGTGTCTCCTTGAGAGAACTTGCACAGATTTTACCCTTCTAATCCTCATAAACTTTGATTAGTAAACTGTAGTAATCATGGCTCAGATGATCTTAACCGAGCTTTTGTATAAAACTTCACAACTCCGAAACATCAACAATTAATAAGTCTACTCCAAAACAATGACACCGTCCCCTTGTTTTTCCTCATTTGACTTATCTTGACCACCAGCATCAGGCAATGCATCTTCCATTACCACGTCAGCGTTAGTAGTCCCGTTGGCTGGACCCGCTTCATGCTGGGTTGGACTTGAATTTGCAAGGTCACCATTGCTCTTCTCGGTTTCAGTTACAGGGGAGAGAATTTTAGTTACTTCTTGGTGTATTGTTTCTAGTGGTTGAAGGGTTTTTTTAAGCTTGAAACTTGCGGGTTTGTTGGTTGAATAAGACTCAACTGATTCAACAGCACTTTCTTCAATTACTTTGCACATCTGCAAATTGGACACAACAATTAAGAATTTGGTGGCAATATAAGCAGATCGAGAGGATTTGGTTATAAGTCAAACTGGTGAAGTTTCAGAAGGGTAAACAAAATATTTTTGTCTCTTTCTTTAAATTTTTTAAAGAAAAACTACATCATACAGAAACTCAAGAAGTATTTTCAAGCAATGATCCAAATTTGAAAGTTAAAAATGAAGTGATCATAGAAACTCTGCTACAGCCTTTAACTTGTTTCGTTTTTATCTAAATTTTTTATATTGGGCCAGCCTGACTCATAAGGTTTAACAATATTTTCAACATCAAAATTTACATGGTTTTTTAAAATTTTCTAACACATTTTTTTTTACTTGGTTACAAGATCTATAGCAAAATCCAATCTGAAAATGGGTCCGTTCCTTTAGAAGTCAAAGTGTAATACCTCAACAACCGCTTTAGCATAGTTAATATAGAAATCTCGTGCAGAATACTCATGAACTAACTTTATCGTAACTGTGAAAATTGATAGTTACCTCATTATAATGACGGGCCATTGCCAAGCGATCTGTTTTATCATCACAAGCAGCTGCCGATATTTCTCCTGGGTCTGCAAAAAGAAACATATACTTCATATTAGCCTCGGGGAAACTTAATGCATTAAATTGATAGAATCTCAAGAGATCGTGCCATAAAATTACAAAGTTTGACTAGATACGTGGTTTAGGAAATTATTATAACTATTCTTCAAATACCAAGATATCATTCGCTAAAGTTATAATGAGGAATAAACCTTATATGATAAAATTAAGATTTCATTCACTTACTGATAACTTCAATTTGAGGCAACTGACCCATCAATTGGGAAGATGTTTCATTGTGGTTTGCAGTTGGTGGTCTATCTATAATATTTTGCGCAGTCTCCGTGTCACCACTTCGAATCTCATTTGGTTTTTCATCGCCCTGTTATGATGTTTGACAAAGAACCACATGAGCAAAAACAGATCAAAACACAACTAACATCCAATCATAGATCTTTTCCCTTGATAGATTTACAATTTCAAAAAAACTTTTCTGTAGAAGAAATCCTTCCATAGTTCAAATTTCCACCAATAACAAAAACCATAATATACAACTTTTTGGAGAGCATGATTACACCCTAAGACCATGATGTTAATTTCTTCAGTATTCAATAAAGTAACTTTTTAATGGTCGTTTGGATAGCTTTAAGTAAACATAAAAATAAATTAATAAAAAATTTAAAAACTATTTGTTAGAAAGTGTAAAACTTACAAAATATTCCTTTTGGTATTCAGCATTAAGTCCTTTTTCAAGAAGGAGAACACGTTTCTTGACAAATTCAACAACTCTTCTCTGCATCTCTCTGAAGTGATATAATGCATTATTTGAAGCGGCAATATCTTGTGGTACAGAACCACCAGAAGCCGCTGCTGTTTGACCCTCAAGACCACCGCCAGTGGAAGCAAACGAAGGTTGAGAAGCTCCCGGGACACTCGGATTTACTCCGGGAAGATTCAGTTCTTGACAAATAACTTCCGGAATCCTCAAGTCCTTGTCATCAACAATAGCTTGCCATCTTCCATAACCATGCCTTTATATACAGATAACATTTGGAAAACAAATAAAAAAACATATTTTAATACCAAATAGAGTTATATAATTGGAAAACAAGCTTACTTCAATACAGCACGGAGTAGCGTTCGATCATGTTCCTCCTTCCAGAATTTTAAACCTCGTAATCCTGGATACCGATAGATGATGTCATCTGTAAAGAGAGGAGCAGATGGACCATCTGAAGAATTTTTCACCTGCACAAGTAAAATAAATAATAAATCAGACATAATTATTACATAAAATCTGGCAGAACTTGTTAGACGAAGGATAGAACTTACTTTATCTCTTACAAGAAGCAAGACTGCAATCCTGACAAGTACGTCCTCTATTCTTAGCCCTTCCTTTGGGACACCGTCTGCTTTCAAGTATTAAATAATTACTAACTCATTATATTGAATACAGATTGACAAAGAAGTCATGGTTTTGACTTTTGACCACAAAATATCACCTGAGAAAGTCGTCGCGTCTGTAATATCTTCAGAAATGTGTGACAGGAAGAGAGTTCCATAACTGCATAATATGCCAATATTAAACCAAAATACGACTTTCATTACTTCAATCTACCTACAATACAATTTAACGCTTTGATGCAAATTCAATTGTTACCATCAAAACTGGATATACCATCAACCATTAACATCCACTATTATTTCCTTTCTTCCATTCACTTACAATGAAAGACTTGCACTTTTATTTTAAAAATGAAAGGGCTTACACTTTTATTTCCTCGTAACTCTTCTGCTTCAAGCGGGAAGTAAATTCTGCCCAATCAAAGTCTCCAACACCAAATCTGAAATGTACTTTACACAATCAATACTACCACAAAAGAAGCAAATAGACCAAATCATTACATCTTTAAAAAATCCCTGATCATAATAATAAAAAAGACTAGACCTCATCAGAATTTGAACAAATTGTGCTCGTTGACTTTGATTAAATCCGAGTACTCTGAAGGCTTTTCCTTCACCTTCCATAAGGGGAAGTAGCTCAGCATTGTCGACTGTATAAAAAAAGAATTAAAAGAAAAGCCCATCGCCAAATGTCAACTACCCAATAACGAAAACAATGCAAGAAATATGTATTAAACATTAGAACTGATAAGTGTACCACGTGATTTCTTCCTGGTATGCTTTCTCACGGGCGCTGTCCCAGCAGAATTCTCCCCATCAGATATCTCCACTTCATAGTTATCATCAGCATCAGAGCTTACATCTTCCAATCCAGCAAGATCATCGTCTTCAACAGATACCATCTGAACATCACCAAAAGAGCAAGAAACTTTCAGGATCAATAATTCAAAACATGACATAATTGCAAATAAAACGATCTTGTGAATAGACCGACCTGTTTACGGCTTCTTTTTCCTTTGCCCATAGAATTAAATTCTTCAATTTTGTGTTCTTCATATCTGTCTTTGAGCAGCTCTTCCCAATAATTTGATCTTTCTGGAATGTTTGCTCCACTTTTATTCTCTGCTAAGGGCTCTTGAATTTCCTCTTCCATTGCTCCTGCCTCATCAATGTACTCAAAGTTCGCCACCTAATGATCACACAACAAAATCGATAACAAAATTGCAATATATATTAGTAATCCAGTTATTAAGTTGCCAATAACATTAATTTATAATGGGAACAGAGACAACCTTAAATGCTTTCAAAAATCCATCTTCTTCTGCTTCATCCATGGCGGTGTTTTCTTCTTCAGTGTAATCACGATTAAGCAATCTATCAAAGCGTGAACCAGTAAAGTGTTAAACCAAAAAATGAAGAGATCAAGAAGTATACCTAATCAGTAATAACAAATTTACCTATCTATTGCAGCATCATCATAATGAATTTGCCTTGATTTCATAGCCTCGTCGTTCTCATCAGCAAATAATTCCTTTGAGCCATATCTTATGATGTCATCCAGCTCTTCCTATATTGTAATAACATCATCATTCATGCGTATAAAAAACATTAAGTTTATCAATGTAAGATATATCTATTAACATGCCTTCCTGCTGTAAAATATACCTGATTAATGTTTTGATTTTTCAACTTGCCAACAACCAAATGCTCTAAAACCATCTTCTTCTTAGTCATCTCCATCATCCTTTCTTCAATTGTTCCTCTTGTTATGAGTCTAAATATCATCACCTGCAAAATGGCAGATAACAAAATTCAGACACAAACTAAAAGCGCTTTTAACATACAAATGATTCGATTGTGGTTGTGTTTTATCTCAAACACGATAATGAGGCCAGGTCAAAGAAATTAGCTAAACGGAACGGATCCAACAAGCAAAATGGCTCAAAAGGGACGAAAGTTGCCAAATGTCTTTGAAAACCCATACCAACCCGAACCCATTACCCAACCCCTCCAATGCGCCATGTTGCCACCTCTATCATACACCCATGCTAAGCATCCAAGAAGACCAACTCCACATGTAACAGCTTCTAACCTTATTTTTCTGCCCAAGACGATGAGCCCGGGCCATAGCTTGTAGATCAGCATGGGGATTCCAGTCACTGTCATAGATGACAACCGTATCTGCAGTAGCAAGGTTTATACCAAGACCACCAGCTCTAGTAGATAGCAGAAAGCAAAATCTTGAAGAATTGGGAGCATTGAACCTATCAATTCGAACTTGCCTTTCGCCACCACTAACTTTCCCATCAATACGTTCATATAGCCATTTCTGAAGGAGCAGAGACAAAGTCAGATAAAAAGACAAACTGAAAAGTAACAGTTTTAACATTCATACCTTGTTATTACAATAATCTTCGAGCAAATCTAGCATGTGCTGAAATTGTGTATATATTAGAACTCTATGGCCTTGCTCTTTTAGTCTAACCATCATCTTGTCTAATAGCTGCAATTTTCCTGATGTTTCACATAGTTGTCTGACAGATGGAGCACGACAATAAATTAGTCCAACATAATAACAATCCCTAATCATAGAGAGAACAACGACGACTATCTAAAATAGGTATAACATATTACTTGTAGAACTCATTGGTGTCATCTGGCTCAACTCCCTCTAGCATGAAAGGGTGGCAACAGAGCTTGCGCAGTTCCATAACCACATTAATAAGCGAAATCTGAATATTTCAAGCAATAGAACTGGATGTTAAACTTTAAATTCAAGATAAAAAATAGTAAATTCACCACTGAAGATAGTAAATGTACCTGAGCTCCTCCCCGGCGAGTTAATAACTGATAATTACGTGTTAGAATTGCCTTGTAATACTCTTTCTGCTTGCTACTCAATTCCACACGTAAAATGAGCTCCTTTTTAGGTGGTAGTTTCTTCATGACATCTTTCTTCACTCCTGCCATTTATCAACCGAAGTTTACAGATGTCTATTACAAAGTTCAGCTGAAACAAGACAACTTCCCCTTTCAGATGCTTACTTCTTAAAAGATGAGGAGCCAACATCTTATGCAGCCGTGAAACCTGCTCTTCTTGATTGATATCCTTGAACTCTTCTTGAAACTCCTCCAAACTTGCAAACTGCATGCATTTGTAGTAACATAAAAAGATGTTTTATGGTCATGTACTGCTCATTATGTAAGATTACACACATTTGGTGCTAAAAAATTTGCAGTAGTACTAACCTTCCCAGCATCAAGGAAGTGCATTAGCATGAAAAGCTCATCCAAATTGTTCTGAAAGAAAGTTGCAATTCACACCCAAAATAAAAACGAAGTAAAAAAGAGGGTAGAATGTGTATAAACTAATTGAAGTTCATAACATAGTATTCATCGAGACATAAAAAGTATTGCAAGAGCAAACCTGAAGAGGGGTTCCAGTCAATAGTGTGCGATGTCGGGTGTTGAACTGCTTCAGTGATGAAAACAGCTTTGAATCTTTATTTTTAAGACGATGGCCTTCATCTACTATCTACATAATTTATTTAGAAAAAATCAGTACAGAAACATGTATATGACCTAAGGATTATACTAGAGGGTCAATAGATGTACCATGGTCTGCCAGTCGATTGCCTTCAACGACCCGTAATCTAAGTTGATCATTTCATAAGATGTCAATAGCACATCAAACTTTATCCTATCTTGCTTACTTTCACCTGTCCCACTTGACTTTTTCTTCTTGTCCTTCTTATGAGACTTGGGAAAATAAAATTCATATTCTTTTATGACAGCACGAGCAGCAGCTGTTCCAACGTACATAACCTGCAGCAGTCACCAAAAATTATGAAGACATAAACCAGCTACTAACTCAAATAAAAACATTAAAATTGTGAAGTATTGTAACGTACAACATTCATATGAGGTGCCCATGTGGCAAATTCACGTTCCCAGTTCCGCAATGTGGAAAGTGGTGCTACTACTAAATGTGGGGAGACATTCTCTTCATAGAGAGAGGCTAAAAAGGCGATACTTTGTATCGTTTTTCCTGTCATCGAACATAATTATTCAGATGGTAACTAACAGATATGTCAATAGCTTGAGGAAAAGAGGATTCTAAAACATACCAAGTCCCATCTCGTCTGCCAGTATCACGTGTGTTTGTTTAGACCATGAGAAACGCAAGAAATTCAATCCTTCAAGCTGATATGGGTGGAGCTCACCTACAATTTCACCAAATAGATTTGCACAAATTACTAAACTATTAGACATAGTGGCAACAGATTCACAAAAATCAAAATGTATTGCATACCTCCAGGAAGAAATTCTGGACTCTTTTCAAATTGCTGAAATTCTTTTGACTTCTTTTTTAAGTCAGTCGCGTCACGCATGTTGCTTTTTTGCTTCCTTAGTTTCCGATATCTAGACTGTAGTCTATTAAAGTTCTCAATTTGTTGTTGAAATGACGAAATATCCGATTCAGATTCCCAATAACATTCATCATAGTTAAGTCCCACCCATTTTACTAGATATTCCTTTTCATCATTGTCGTCTTGCCTGAGTCATCGACCACATATTATACAACCTTAGTTTATCTTATCAACAAACATTATAGTTTAACATAAATATAATATTCCACTGGCAGAAAACAATTTTATCATATAGATAATGCACCTGGAAGCAAGAACCCGGTCAACCATTGTATATTCAGGCCGGATTGCAACAAAATCATCGTCGGCATTGTTGCCCACAGACATGTTCTTGCGGAAATTGTTTACTTTCGTCCTTAACCGAGGCAGTTCCTTGTAAGCTTTTATAAACTCTTTTTCTGGCACCCTATAATACCAAAAAAAAGGAAGAAAAAACGTTTTATTTAACTAAGAACCTAATCAGAGATCATATAATGGTGCATAATATGCATTGTTTGACAGTATAACTATGAGTAGATGTACCATGTGCAATGGAGATAAGATAGTCCTTTCCACTTAACAAGATATTGTTTCACAAATACTTGCTTCGAACCAAGCTTTGAGGCGTCACTTTCATCAGCAACAGTAGGCCGCATTTCACAGTCCAAAATCTTTTCTATATCATTGAGAGGATTAACCTGGAAATACAACAGATCATTAATAACTATAGAAATAAAGGTGTTAAAGGCATACATTTCATATAATGTTAACTGATAACATACGCATTTTGGACAGTGCCAGGTGGTAGGAAGAGGGGCTTTGAGAGGTGGTAGTAAACACTTAGGATGGTATTCGTAAGTGCACGTTTCACATATGAGTAGATTCCCAGATTCACCACACGCGTTACACAAATCCTCTTTCTATATATGATAACAAAACATAAGGCAACTGTTATTTTAATACCTAAACATGCAACGAATATGGAAAAAGAACATCATCATAGTTCATAAAAGCGGAAATATTGGTAAGCCAAAAAATGTACCGCATCATCTCTGACAATTTTCTCATATAGCTCTTTTTTCTTGGATTTACCGAGCAGAAGGTCCGACTCATCATCAGATTCATCAATACTATAACGGGGCCTTGAATCCGATCTAACACGCAGTCTCTCGGCTAAACTACTCATCCTCTGCAACAATACCAACAAACTTCTTACGATTTCTTCACCATAAAATAAATGAAAGGCGGATAAAAATCATACAATAAAACGAGTCCCTGATATAAGTTTGTGCTTTCTATAAAAATGCAAACGGGTAACTAAATACAAATATTCCTAAAATGGTAAAAATGACACATATCAAAAACGGCTGAAACCTTTTGGTGACCCTAGTAATAACAAAGCCGGCTGAACTGTTTTACTTAACTTAAACAATAGACACAGCTCACGCATGCAAAAAATGGGAATTTCGCATATAAGATCCGGAATACAAGTCGCTAAATCGTACTTTACTTCACAATTACGCGCACCGTAAGCTAATTAAATGCGACAATCAATCTCATTCAATAATCTACTCGATAGTACCAAACTTTATATACAATCCCTAAATCATACCATTTCCTAAAAAATTAGGGCTCCTAACAAAAATCAACAAATTTACCTCAAAACCACAATCGAACGTGGAATTCACGCGCTTAAAATCACCGCCCAAACAAATCCGAAGTTGATTTCAACGAATTGTAGTTCAATTATACACCTGCAATAAAATTAGGGTTAGGGTTTTTAACAAATCTGGTGTGTGTGTGTGTGAAATTAAAAGTAAAAAATGACAAGTTAAAGTTATATAAAAGATTGGATTTGATAAATGATTGTTGACCTGATGATTGACCAGAATCTTGAATTGAATTGAATTTGAATCAAGGTTTTTATTGTTATTAGTGCTGTTTGGATGATAAATTTGGGGGAAAATATGAAGTGCTTTTTTTTTTCTTTTTCTATTTAGTTATTACTACTAGGGTTGTTTTTTTGCTTTTTATATTGTGGAGAAGAATGTGTGTATAAAAAATTTATAAAGAAAAATTGCAAATATATCCTTTTAAAAGCTTAAATTTACGTATATATTTAACTTAAATCTATAGTTGTATATATATCTTTTTAAAATTTAAAAAATTAAATATATATTCAACTTAAACCATTAATTGCATATATGTCACTAATAAACTTTTTAATTGCATATATATCATTTCTTAACGTTTGTAATTACAGATATATATCTTTTCTAAACCTTTAATATGTGTCATAGATATTTATAAGTAATTATTTAACATAATTATAAACTCTATATTATGATATTTATAATTTTATAAATAGTAAAAACAATATTTGTTTCAAAGAAATGATGTCACGAGGTTCAAAATGAATTAGATGATCAAAAACAATATATCATGACAATATTTAACCTCACAAATACTTCGCTTAGGCGAGATTAGGTATGTTGTTGATGTTAAATATTTAACCTCACAAAAAATCATCTTAACTCATATCAAGTATATAATATAAATGCATGAGATAAACTATCATAGATATTATGATTAGTATATATGTATAATAGACAAGATATGTTTACAATTAGTTGGTATATTACTACCAACAAGTTTGTAAATAACGAAAAAATAATTTAGAAAAATGATTTTTTTTATATTTATAGTTGTCATGTATTTTAGGGTTGTAAATTTAGATTAAATGATTATTTTGATATATATGACATATTTAAGATTCGTGAAGAATATATATGCAATTAAAAGTTTAAGTTGAATATATATGCAATCTTTTAACTTTTGAATGATATAGATGCAATTATTAGTTTAAATTGGTTATATACGTAAATTTAAGATTTTAGAATTATATATATATATATATATGCAACTATCGTTTTTATATAATAAAAGAATTACATCATTTTTTCGAAGCAATATTGTCAAAACAATTAATATGTAGGAACCTAAAAATCTAAAAGCGTTGAGAATTATTGATATTATATTTTCTCTTGGTACGCTATTAATGGATATGTGGCTATGTGTACGGGTTTGTTTAACCTGTGTGATAAGTCTTATATGTAATCATTGTATCGATTTTATGTGAACTTTTGTTTCGTATTTTGTTGTTTTAAACAATGTTACCGTAAGCTATTTATAACAAATACATGTATTCTAAAACGCCACGTCACAACGCCTGACAACTCTATTACTCGTTTTGCTATAACTTGCAATAACTCATAACATTTGATGAGAATCAAGTGTTTGTTGCCCATCCTTCCTTTGCACGAATTATCATCTCACTAACTATAATAAATTTTAGATTTTAGATAGGCATGTAAGAAATTATATTTCATTCTCTTAACCACAAACTTAAAAGTTATCATAAGAAAAACCTTAATAATAAGCTTAAAAGTTATCATAAGAAACATTTATATAAAATATTAATCGATATTAATATATAATATAAATTTTATGTAAAAACTTGCGCATGCACGGATATTATAATTTATAAGCGTAAAAGATTTTACATAATGTTATCAAAAGATCTTATTTAATGACTCAGTATACCCATATATGTTTTACTATGACAAAACCAAAATTTATAAGATAAACTAGCTTCAAGGCCCGCCCGTTGAGCGGGGAGCTTTAAGGTATTATTGAAAGGAACATTCACGTATTTATAGTTGTCTCGTTATTGTTTTTTATAGTTGTTTTGTGTTGTTGAATCTTGTTGAGTTGTTTATAAACTATTAAAAAAAGACAAGTATTAAAAGTATATTGTGTTATAAGTTTAGGGTTAAAAAGTAAGTAAAAGAAACT
>BQNB010158379.1:0-15039 GCA_026074375.1 Tanacetum coccineum
GAATAACTAATAGCTTATTTAGCTTATTTATAAGCTTCGAATAACTTGTTTTGGAGCCTATATGCTCACGGCATGAAGAGGGAAGACCAATGGGGTACTTTTGGTCATTTACCTCTTTTGCCATATTTTTGTTGCTTGTTGTAGCTTATTTTGGTAACTAAAAGCACTTATAGCTTATTTGCGTATTTTTAAAACTTGCATGTCTTGTTTTGGGCTTATAAAACCTACGGCCCAATAAGCCCCAATAAGTAGTGGCTTATTATGGACCTTATTGTGGTCCAGCTTATTTTTATGGATTTTGGTTATAGCTTATTTTGATATTTAAGAACTTGTGTAGCTTGACGGCTTAATAATAAGCTATGAATAGCTTATTATGGCTTAAAAAGGCCACTGCCTAACAAGCTAGGCCCAAACCATAGCTTAGTCTTGGTCCGTGAGCCTTGGCTTCGTTTGTAGATTATTCGTTGGACTTTTTTTTTCCTAAATGGGCGTGATAATGGGCCTAAAATGGATTTTTAAACTAATAAACCATATTTTGGATTATTAATGGGCCTCAAGGCCCAATAAGCTAAAACTAGTTATTTTGAAGGCTAAAAGCGGACTTTCGATAACAATTTATACTCTTATATATATATATATATATATATATGTATATATATATATATATATATATATATATATGTATATATATATATGGATCCAACTTGATCTTGCAAAACCTTGTTAAAGGGTTAGTTGTATTAAATAGATTCAAGACAACTATGCTAGAAACTTTGTTGATACAAAGAGTATGCGGAATATACTCTTTAGTACTTAGAAGTATATGAATGTAATAGTAAACTGTGATGCAGTAGAATGAACAATGAATATAACCAAAAAGCTTCAATATTATTATGATGAATAATACGAGTTTCCGCGTCTAGTACTAGGGTTGAAAACATGAAGCTAAGAATGAGGTTATCGTTGATGAGTTACAAACCATAACCTTGTGTTTTGATAGCAGCAAACATTGTTTTAGCATCAGTGTACTGACTGAAAGTAAGTTGATGTTCATTGGGAAGAGCCATGAGTAGCAAGCTTCTAGCCTTCACATCATTCTTCTTGTTGGTCTTTTCTTCAGCAGTTACAGGTACTGACATCTTTGTAACAGAAGTACCATTCTCTTGTGCTGTTTGTGGTACAGATACCCATGAGTTACCATTCTCTATGACCTCCCATAGAGCATAGTCTTGTACCTGGAAGTATTGCTTGATTCTTATCACCCACATCTCATACTCACCTAGTTTGAGTATGGGTAGCTTAGCAGTAGTATTACTCTGTGCAGATTCAAATTCCATAACTTCTAGATCAAAGTTTCAGAACACAAGGCTCTGATACCACTTGTTGATCCCAACTAGATCTTGCAAACCTTGTAAAAGGGTTAGTTGTATTGAATAGATTCAAGACAACTATGCTAGAAACTTTGTTGATACTAAGAGTATGCGGAATCTACTCTTTAGTACTTAGAAGAATATCAATGTAATAGTAAACTGTAATGCAGTAGAATGAATGAACAATGAATATAACCAAAAAGCTTCAATATTATTATGATGAATAATACGAGTACTCTGTCTAGTACTAGGGTTTACAACCTTGAAGCTATGAATGTGTCTATCGTGATGTGTTTACAACCATAACCTAGGATCTCTTTTTATACATCAAGGAGTCCTTTACAAGATTACTACAAATCTTCTAAACTTCTATAAGATATCAACATATCTTCTAATTATATAGGATATACATTGAATCATTCCATACATATCACAAAACACGCTTTTATCTCTTTAACAGTTGTAATATTCATGCAGCAATACAAAATCCTCCAGCAGTACTAAGTTTAGTACTGGCAGTACTAACTTCCTTCTGGCAGTACTAACTGGTTAGTACTATTAGTTATAATCTTGAGCAGTACTAAGTTCTTGAACTAGAAGTAGTAACTTATGAAGATTTATTCCCAACAATCCTCTTCTAAACTTGTGATTTACCTTCAAATCTCAAGTTTATTCTGAATCAAATCTTCTAGTCTATTTTGCTGATTGATTTTCTGTAAGAGCTCATAATCCATAGGCATAAAAGATTGATTTTGATCCCATACTCTTTCAAATATTGGTCTAATATCTTCATATTTCATTCCCTTGAAATGACTCTGCTTGTACCTTCCCTGATTCTTCAAATATATACACATATTCTTCCTTACTTCAGCTTTAGAGAAAGATCTGTTCTGAACTGCATGATATCTTAGAACAGCAGGATCACTCTAATCAATATCATGGGCTTGATAAGCTTTAGCTATAACTTCTTGTTCTTGTCTTGCTCTATCAAATTCTTCTTGTAGCTGTTTAGCTATTTCTGCATCCCTAGCAATCCTTTGTCTTTCTTCTTCATTAATCTATTCTTGCAATCTAATAGCTTCTTCATGCCCAAGTCTTTCTTGCTCTAATTGCTTCTTTGACTTCGTCTGAACAGATTCATCATCTTTCATAATAGATTTTCCTTGATCTTTTCTCTTTTCAGCACTCCTTTTGATGTACACTAAATTTGCAGCAGCAGTACTAACTTCAGGAGTTGCACTAGTAGTACTAACTGATATGTTAGCAGTACTAATTTCTTTTTCACCCTTTTCACCACTACCAAGATCTCCCACTAGCTCAGTAGGCTCTTCTTGATCTAAAAGTATCTCAGTTTCAGCACTAGCTCTCCCCTGAATCTCAGCATCCTCTTGAATCCATAAAGTTCCTTCATCTTGTACCAATGAAATAGAGGGTTTTTGATCAATCTCAGCAATACTCCTCCCATGTTTGGAAGGATCTACCAAATCTTCTTCAGTATCAGATATAACCACTCTTTCCCTTCTTCTAGGTTGCCTTGACTTAACTTTGTGTTCCAACTTCTTTACCCTCATGATGAGCTTGGTGTAAGCATTACTATATACCTTCTTGGTTTGCTTTAAATCTTGCTCCAAGCTTGCCACTTTTGTTGACAATTATGTACAAAGAACCGTCAATTCAGTAAGTGTCATACTACCCTCATCACTTCTAGGTGCGTGACCTCATAAGTAAATAAAGAAATATTGAATTGAAATATCATAATTCTTACAAACAATGTTTATGAATGATTAATGTTAAAAACAAGTAAAGTGATCCTCCCTTGGACTGCTTGGTGGAACTCTTCGTCTTCTGGGGGCTTTGTTCGCCTTTTAGAACTGTGGTGGAGTGGTGAGAAGTGAGTGATACTGAATGAGCCGTCCAGGCCCTCTTTTTATAGGTATCGACTATGTTACGGCGTAACTATTATGTAGGTGTTACGCCGTAACCATGCTTAGTTGGACTTCTCTTTTACAGGCATATTAATACATGTTACGGCGTAACCATTAGTGCATGTTATGCCGTAATGCTAACAACGGATGAGTTATCCTTCTTCTATTAGATGTGTTACGACATAATGATGATGAAGCATTTATGCCGTAAAGGTAGTGCTGACTCATTTCTTCATTAATCATTGTTACGGTAATCCTTCGGGTTGTTACGCCGTGATTGATTAAGTGTAAATACACATATCCGTTTATACTTTAAAAGGCCCAAATAAGCCCAAAAATACTCCATTCTATGGCAATACTGCTTAATGTTGTTTTTATGTTTGTGTGCGCCAGGCTACGGATATATCAGAAAGCACAAGAATAACCGTCAAAAAACGGGCAAAACACGGCACGAGAACGGAAGAGCACAAGAGAGCCAAAGATTCAAAGCCAAAGCCCAAAGAAAAGTAATACTCTCAATCAAATTTGCGCCGCCCAAACAACGTCAAATTATAGAAGACAAAAACCCAAAAATGTATCAAATCAAACCCTCCAAGTTCAAAAGTTATCACATTCTTCTTCGCGTCCCTTTTCACCTTTAAATGGCCTTAAACCCTGTAAAAAACATACCGGAAACCTTTAAACCAAAAACCAAGCCCAAACCCTAGCCAATACCCCTTTTATAAAACCACAAGGACCATTTCTGTCATTTCTGAAAATCCTTTTACACTTTAACTTTCATAAACCAAATAGAGGGACCATATTTGCAAATAGCCTAAAGTTCAAACGAATTTTACCCGTTTCAGTTATAAAAGAGCGCCAAAACCATGGTTACTATTCATGCTTCGTCCCTAGTTACCCTGTCAAAACAAAGGGCAAATAGAAATTGAAGGGTGATTTTGACCATTCAAGTGATGAAGAATGCAATGGCAGGGTCAAATCAGTCTAATCAAGCACTCTTATTGGCTAACTAAAGCAAGGATCACACGGTGGCTCTCCCCCGCACCACCCCCGCCATGGCAAGAAGCATAAAGATGATGGATTTTTACTCTTGGATCACTCACGCAACTAACACAAGGCTTCACAACGGATTGCCTCGCTGGCAATCCGTGTGAATCCCAAGGAGTGATCTAACGGCTATAATCATCCTCTAATGATTGATTGATTGTTAGGGAAGATTCAAAAGGAGGTGGGATGAAGCAGTTTAGCAAAGTTCATACAAGGCTATAAATCCCCACCTCTTCAACACATAGATCTCTTTTTCATGTAATTGTCTTTAAGTAATTTAGCTTTGAAGTTTTAGTTTAAATGTAATTTTCATTTTAATTTCTTGTAATTGATTTGATCATTAATAAAAATTCAAGGTAGTTTTCATCACTGTTTCAAATTATAAAGCTCACAGTCCTCAGTTTTAAAAATTACTCCTACTAATAGTTCAAATAAGTCTTCAAAAGCTCTTATAAGTCTATTAAGCTCATAAGAGACTTTAATGCAGTTAATATCTACTTAGCTTTAAAAAAACAGCCTAATTACCTTAGCTTATGGATTGTGGACTTAGGGAAGGGGATTCAAAAATGGAAGGAATCCTATGGACTAATACTAGCTTATCCAATAGGATAAGCTAGAGCTTGTAGCTGTTCTATTAAGTTTTTTAAGTGAAGCCATTTGTAAGTTTCTTTTTAATATTTCCTTTAATTTTAAAGTTTAGTTAAATATTTGCTTTATAGTGTAGATTAGTTTAATAGCTTAAATATATGCTTATAAGTTCTTATTTACCTGTTATTCAGCTTATTAAGTGAGTTTATTATTTGTTTTTGCTTATTATTTCATAAATCTTAGAGTTCTCATTTTATCTAAAAGCTTAAAAAAATAAAATTAGTTGCATAGTCATAATTCTTGTATTCTAGCCTAAGTGATTGATAGTATCATGTTATTAAGGTTGTTTTAAGTGTTAGTGATTGGTATTAAGGTTTAGTTAAATCGATTTCCAAATTTTTAAGTTAATGGAAATTTAACCCCCCCCCCCCCCCCCCCCCTCCCCCATCACACCCCCCCCCACCCCCACCTCCCCCACTCCCCGCTATGTCATTGTTCTAAAGGTTGTGTTTGATAAGTTGTTTTGACCTCTTAAAGTCAAATGCAGTTTGTGATTTCTTTTTGGATAGTTTGATTGTCATAATTGATAAGGTTTTGAGTAGATTTGAGGTATTAGTTTAAGCTATTAATGATTTTATGGCTTAATAAGTTTGCCTGTGCACCAGGGGATTTTTCCCTTTGATTTTACTTGTGAAAATTTGATCCAAGCTCATTGAGCTTATTTGTGTTTGCATTGTGTTCAAACACACTCAAATAGAGTGTGAAGTGCAAGTTTTCCCTTAAGGAAACCTGCACAATTTGTGTTTGTGGCTTTGCCATTTTGCACTAGCAGTAGTAACCTCAGTTACTACTGTCTGTTTTTCTATTAGCTTTTTTTTAGCTTATTATGTTTTCTTTTTGCTTATTTTTAGCTTATATCTGCTTAGTAGGTTAGATTAGGTTAGTTGCATCTTAATTTGTTAGTAGTTAGCTTAATATAGCTTATTTGCTTTCATAAAATTTCTAAAAAGCCAAAAACAGTAGTATTAGAACTTAGCATTTCATTTTAGAATTTTAAGTTGAAGTACCTGATTTCTTTGTTTAAATTTATAGCTTATTAGTTGTTTGTTAAGCTCTCATAAGCTTAGCTTAAGTCTTAGCTTATTTTGCATTTGAGCTTAGCTCAATTTTGAGTTTTTTTTAAGTTAGAACCTGAGTTTGCCAAATTGATTGATCAATTCAGTTAGCTTTTAGTATTCATAGGTTAAGTAGCTTATTAGTTTTAGATAGTACACTTCATTAGCTTCTAGAACACTTTGGTTTTAAACACGAGCTTATATTTAAGCTTGTGCAAGCTTTTAAGTGTCAACAAACCTTTTTAAGCTCAAACCCTTAATTTCTGTAACAACAGCTTCATAAGCTGTTTTTAAGCTTATTATTGAGCATAAGCTTATGTTGTCTTTATTAAAGTTGCTTAGATTAGCTTAATTTACAACTTTGTGTTTACAGTTTTGCAAAATAAAAAAAATATAAAAAAAGGCAAAAAGAGGTGTTTGCCAACCTCGAACCCAAGACCTCTTGCACACAACACACATGACTTACCACCATGCTTCATTAGCTCATCCATTAGCCTTTCCCCACATTTAATACTTATAGTCATTTTTCTTTTAAGCCCTTTATAATAAGCAGTAGCTAAATAATCCGTTTTCACGCTTATTTATAGGTGAGTTGTTTCTTTTAATTTTCTAGTAATCTTTGTCACATTTTAGATTTTTCTTGAAATTTTCGTAATTTTCCGTCAATTAGTCTATTTTTAATAGTTTTTCGAAAGTTAAAATCTTAGAAAATACATAAAAAATAGAAAAAGTTTCAGAAAATTACAAAAAAATGGTTTTTAGTTTTATAAAAATTATTTTTAGGTTTACAATTCTAGTTAAATCATTTTTACACCTTTAGCTTTTAATTTTCTTTTTTGGACCTTAATTTTTAAGTTTATAATTAGGATTTTAATTTTAAAAATAGTTATAAATGTTTTCTAAGTTTTTATGTTTACTTATAGGATTTTCTGAGTTTAAAAACTTTTTTATAATTTTCTAAATTTTTAGTACTTAATTTGCTATATTTTAGGATGTAATTAGTTAATTTAGTTTTAAATTATAATAAATTAACAAATAGTCAAAAAAAATGTTTTTCTTTTTCTTAAAATTTTCTTTTATCCTAATTTAGGTTTAGAAATTTAGTTTGAATTTTTAGGAGTTAAATTTAGTATACTTGCTTATTTGTGGCGTTTTTATTTGTATCAGTATAATTGTGTTAAAGTGTTAATTTTTTAAATTGATTGTTTTTAATTGTGCTTTTAATAGTAGTTATAGAAACCCAATCAATCTTCAAACCCATTCAAATCAATATCCAATATCAAGCGAGGTTTCAATTTCTCAAATCGTTGGGAAAACGACCCGGGAAATCATACTTTCCGGAAAACATACGTATATTATATATTATATATATCTTTTAGAGTGAGCTTTTCTTAAGGGAAACTTAAGGAAAGTTCTTAATTGCTCTTTTGGAATATTTTATATTATATATTTTTGTGTATATAAAATCTACAAACAATTTTTGGCGCCGCTGCCGGGGATTTGAGTTAACGAATCTCTCGTTTTGTGTTTGTTGATAAGATTTGAAGATCCTTTCGTCCTCGAAAGTTTCATTTTTGTTAAAAAAAATTCAAAAATCCAAAAAAATCATAAAATATAAAAAAGTAAAAAATATTTTTCTTTTCTTTTTAGTATAGCTATCATATAAAAAACAAAAAAAACAAAAAATCAAAAATAAAAATTTGTCCTTAAAACATAAAAAAAAAAAAAAAATAAAAACAAAAAAAAAAAAATAAACTCACTCGCCTTGCTTCTCCTAGCTCCAACCCAACCAACAAATAATACTCTCAATCGAGGTATTATCATTTCAATTTCCGGTGAACTTGGAATATAGTTCCCAAATCGAACCAAAGATTTAACACTTGCCATTTGTGTCTCTACGAAATACGGCTCACCTTAAAAAGCAATTTTTAAGAGCTACCGTGAAGTAGTTGATTATTTGGTTTAAGTCTCTTCCGTGTAACCGTTAAAAAATTTGTTGTGAATAAAAAAATAAAAAATCCAAAAAAATTAGTGTAGAAATTTTCTTTTAATTTTAGATCTTTTTGATTTTCTCTTTTTAAGTGCATGCGCACTCGCTCGCAAACTCGTAACCGTAACCGTCGTCAACAACAACAAACCCTTCCGGTTGTTGTTGAACCTGTTAATTTAGAAGAACCAATTCCCGAACAAACCATAGTTGCGATGGCTGGATGAACTCTATGGTGGAATGACTCCGTGCACCAGAGGGTTAGGGAAGCTATTGTTTCCCGAGATCAATGCCGATCTTTTTGAGATCAAAAATAATTTGCTTCAATTGGTTCAATCGGAACCGTTTCATGTTTAGATAATGAGTAAAATCCTATCTGCTCATATTACTAGTTTTAATAAGGATTATTCGGACCTTACGATTTCGGAATGTGCCTAATGATATGATTATGCTTATGATGTTTCCATATTCGCTCGAGGAGCCACGCTAAACTTGGTACGAGAAAGAAATCGAATTCATTTTTAAATGGGCAATCTCGTTACAAGTTCGTTAAACAATTTTCCTCTCGAAAACCACTCCACCTTAAGAACAAATTTCTGTTTTTCACAGAATTCGATGAATTTTTAGTGAACATGGGACCGTTTAAGGGTATGCTTAGAATCTTGCCCCCACCAAGGATTTTCGGAGTTAATACTCAAGTTGATACCTTTTATAAGAGAATGAACAAGACTCCTTAAATGTCACGGCGGGTGGTAATTTGTTAAGTAAGACTACCAGGGAAGCTTTGAATATAATTGAAAACAAGTCAAAAGTGCGTTATTTGAGAAACAAAACAAATGCTTATAGGGTTAATTCTAGGGATAATGTTAGCAAAACGAATGAACGAATTGATAAACTTGCGGATCAACTTTCGACCTTAGTCGAGATTGTTTCTAAGAAGGTTGTTGTCCCTCCCGCACCGGTTAAGGCGGTTGAGGACAATTGTGTTACTTGTGGTGGAGCTCATGCTCATGCCTCGTCAATACTATGTCCGGCTACCGATAATAACCAAAACGTTTGTGCTACCACGGGAACTTATAATCAACAAGCCCCACCGAATCGAGTTAGTAATCAAATGGCACCACCTGGATTTGCTCCGGTGCAAAATCAAGGTCAAAATAGGAATTATAACAATCAAGGTCAAGGGAATAATTTCAATCGAGGGAACAATTTTCAAAATCAAGGTTTTCAAAGTCAAGTTAATCATGCTTCGAATTTTCAAAACCAAGGTTTTCAAAATCAACCGTTTCAAATGCCTAATAATCAAGTGAACGATTTTTCAAATGATTTTTCGAATTACAAGAAGTCTAATGATCAAACGATTAGGAATTTGCAATACCAAATCACTTCGATGAAAGGAGAGTTAAAGAATGAGATTCAAACTACCATCAAGAATCAACAAACCGCTTTGATGAGTCAAAATAATGCTTTTCAAAACACGTTGCAGAATAATCTTCAAACCATGTTAAGTAGTTTCTTTCAAGCCCAAGCCTCACCTTCGGGTACTCTTCCGAGTAATACGATTCCTAACCCGAAGGGCGAGATGAAAGCGATCACTACCCGAAGTGGTGTAGCTTACGAGGGACCCTCGAATCCAACTAAACCTTTCCCGAAAAAGGTAGTGGAACGAGAGACCGAGGAAATAACGGATGAGGAGCAAAATAATTTCCAAGGAAGTACCGCTCAAATCCCACCTCCGGTTATCCCTAAACCAATTCCGGAACCCGAGATTCCGAAGACTTTACCAAAATCGACTCCGATACCGGAACCCGAGATTCCGAAGACGGTACCTAAAGCAAACATTCCTTATCCTTCAAGACGAGACAATCAAAAGAATCGAGAAAAAGCTTCATACCAAAAAGAGAAGATTTTTCAAATGTTTCAAGATTTGCGTTTTGATATAAGTTTTGCGGATGCTTTGTTTTTAATGCCGAGATTTGCTCCAACGATTAGGGATTTGTTAATGAATAAAGAAAAGTTGCTCGAATTAGTGAAAATTCCATTGAACGAGAATTGCTCGGCAATGCTCCTTAAAAAGCTTCCCGAAAAGCTAGGAGATCCGGGTAAATTTCTTATTCCTTGTGAATTCCCGGGAATGGAGATATGTTACGCCTTGGCCGATCTTGGTGCAAGCATAAATCTAATGCCCCTTTCGATTTGGAAAAAACTTTCGTTGCCCGAACTTTCACCGACTCGAATGTCTTTAGAGTTAGCGGACCGATCCATAACTTACCCTAAGGGTTTAGCCGAGGACGTCTACGTTAAAGTTGGAAAATTCCACTTTCCCGCCGATTTCGTAGTTGGAAGTTGATCCCCGAGTTACATCTCTATATTGAGGGATTTTTGAACCGGTGTACCTTAAATTGACGTTTATGAAGGAGATAATCACCCTCCGTGTTGATAACGAAGCCGTCTCTTTCAATTTAGACCATTACCATAAATTACTCCTTACGAATGACAAAATCGGTCTAAATCCGAATTGGACATCATTGAAGAGATTTGTGGAGGGAGTATGTTTCGGAGTTATTAGGGATTTCCCTAGTGGATGTTTTTCAAGTGGCCATTCCCACTTCGACGTCTGAGCCGTTTTACTTCCGATTTACTTTGGAGAAAATCGATGATTATCTTTTTGACAAATCATTCTCTTTGAAAGTGATCATATGATTGTGACTCCAGATAGTGAGGAAGATATTTATGTGCTTGAACACTGTTAAATGATGACCAGTTTCAACTTCTGATAAACTTAAGCAAAGTGAAGTTACCGAGGCCAAATCTTCAATTGAAGAGCCTCCGGAATTGGAATTAAAAGACTTACCATCTCACTTAGAATATGCTTTCTTGGAAGAAAATGATAAGTTACCCGTCATCATAGCAAATGGTCTTAAAAACAATCAAAAAGAAGCTCTCATTAATGTTCTTAAATCCCATAAACGTGCCATTGCTTGGAAAATAACCGATATCAAGGGTATCGACCCTCGTTTTTGTACTCATAAGATTTTGATGGAAGACGATTGTAAACCATTTAATCCGGCAAAGTCAAAGACGTGGGAACCCAAAAATTCATGAAGTCATTATAAAAGAGGTTGATTCAACTTCCTTGATGCCGGAATGATAATACCCGATCTCGATAGCCCGTGGGTTAGTCCAATCTTGTGTTCCTAAAAAAGAGGTAGGCAATGGAGTCGTTGCAAATGAAGGAGATGTATTAATCTGATCAGTCTAGTTTATCCGGATGGAGAGCCTCGAGTTGTATCGATTATAGGAAGCTTAACGAAGCGACTCGTAAAGATCATTTTCCTCTCCCATTCATGGATCAAATGCTAGAACGTCTAGCCGACAATGAATTCTATTGTTTCTTAGATGGTTTTTCAGGGTATTTGCCAGATTCCATTGATCCTCTATGAGTCAGAAAAAATGACTGTTACGTTGCCCGTATGGTACTTTTGCTATCAGTCGTATGCCATTTGGCATTATGTAAGCTCTTGGAATCCTTTTCAAGTTGTTATGAATGTCAATTTTTCACGATATGATAGAGAAGACAATGGAGGTGTTTATGGATGATTTTTCCATTTTTTGTGATAGTTTTGATTCATGTCTTTCTAATCTTGAACGAATGTTAAAAAGATGTAAAGACACAAATCTTGTCCTTAATTGGGAAAAATGTCATTTCATGTGTAAAGAAGGTATTGTTTTAGGTCATAAGATATCTAAGTCGGAATTGGGGCGACCGAGCAAAAGTCGATGTGATTGCTTAAAATCCTCATCCGATACCGTTAAGGAGTTCTCTATAGTTAGAAGTTTTTTAGGTCATGCAGGATTTTACCGTCGTTTCATTCAAGACTTTTCCAAGATTTCTAGACCAATAACTCAACTTCTCGAAAAAGACACACCTTTTGTATTTTCTCTAGATTATATCAATGCTTTCGAAACCTTTAAGAAGAAGCTTACCGAAGCTCCGATCTTAGTTGTCCCGGATTGGAACCTACCTTATTGAATTAAATGTTGTGATGCAAGCGATTATGCGATTGGTGCGGTTCTTGGACAACGTAAGACGAAGCATTTTCAACCGATTCATTATGCTAGTAAGACGATGACCGAAGCTCAAATTCATTACACTACAACGGAGAAGGAGATGCTCGCCGTAGTGTATGCTTTTGAAAAGTTTCGGCCATATCTTGTCTTATCTAAAAGCATTGTTTATACCGACCACTCTGCTTTGAAGTACCTCATGAACAAACAAGATGCCAAGCCAAGGTTTCTTCGATGGGTGTTACTTTTACAAGAGTTCGATATCACCTTTATTGACAGATAGGATTTGAAGTGAAATCTAGCCGCCGATCATTTGTCAAGACTCGAGAATCCTCACAAAGACGTTTTAGAAAACAAAGACATTAACGAACACTTTCCTTTAGAAACTCTTGGAGTTATATCAACCGGAAGTACCCCATGGTTTGCCGATTTTGCAAACTACCATGCGGGGAATTTTATTCATATAAATAATAATATAATGTAAGTACAATCAACAGCAAGAGGAATTTTTCAAAGATGTAAAAATTATTTCCGGGGATGATCTTACCTTTTTCGTTATGTTGTGCGAATCAATCATTCTCGAAGGTGTTGTATATGGACACGAAGCTCTTGAAATCCTCAAAGCTTGTCATGAAGGACCCACCGGGGGCCATCATAGTGCCAATCTCACCGCTCGAAAAGTATTTGATGCCGGTTTCTTTTGGCCCACTATATATCGAGATGCCCATTCGATGATCAAATCTTGTGATACGTGCCAAAGACAAGGCAAAATTTCTCATCGTGATGAAATGCCTCAAAACGCTATCCAAGTTTGTGAAATCTTTGACATATGGGGTATAGATTTTATGGGACCTTTTCCGTCATCCAAAGGGAATAAGTATATCCTTGTAGCAATCGACTATCTTTCAAAATGGGTTGAAGCGAAGGCGCTCCCCACTAACGATGCTCGTGTAGTTGTGAAATTTCTAAAGTCTCTTTTTGCCCGATTTGGAACACCGAGAGCTATAATAAGCGATCATGGGACCCACTTTTGTAATGATAAATTTGCCAAAGTGATGTCTAAATATGGAGTCACACATCGTTTAGCTACCGCTTACCATCCTCAAACAAGTGGTCAAGTGGAGGTGTAAAATCGGGGTATTAAGCGGATTTTGAAAGGACAGGTAGGAGAACAATCGTCTTGCCTTCCTGGTCGGACAAGCTAGCGATGCTTTGTGGGCATTCAGAACGCTTTCAAAACACTGATTCGGATGCACACCTATTCAGATCGTTATGGAAAGTCTTGTCATTTAACAGCGAGTTACGAAACTTAAAGCGTTTTATTGGGGCTCTTAAGCACGTAAATTTACGACCTCAAAACCGCGGGTGATCATCGGAGCTGCAAGCTAAATGAACATAACGAGCTTCTAGATCACGCTTATGAGATTCATTTATTAATGGAGAAGACGATAGAAGTCACGCTCAAGATCAAGAATAGAATCTTCAATGTTGGTTGATCAACTTTTACTCTTCAACTCCGGTTAAGATTTCTCCGGAAAGCTTAAAACTGTTTTTGGTCGGACTTTTATATTGCTCAAGTTTTCCCATATGGAAACAGTGGAATTATCTCAACCGATGGCACCGAATTTCAAGTTAATGTTCATCGTGTGAAACATTACTTCGGAGGGGCATACAACCCTAAAAAAAAAAATGGTAGTCCGTCTCCAATCTCCACTAAGGGACAACTACAATTCAGGGATCGAGTCGAGCTTGTGATCGGTGACATAAAACATAGCCGCGTTCCCGTGGGAGTTCTCCCTACATCGATGTGATGCGTCAACCAGTTCCTATTTTACCCGACTTCTATTATCGCAATGTGTTGTGTTGAGAGAGGCTTGTACTCTTTCCGATTTCTCGATGTTTGTTGCTTGTTTGTTGTGATTTTTTATAGGATCAACCCAAATAATTCTTATTAAGGCTCTCGTTTTCCGGTGGGTGTATCCAGTTCTCACAAACTCGTGTTCTATCCTTTGTGTGAAATTAGTTTGGGGAGATCCATATCCTTTCATCTTATCGATTAACGTTTATCTTTGCATACTTCATAAACGGCTTAGATTTTCGTAGAGACCCGACTTTAAACATTGAGGACAATGTTTTGTTTTAGTTTGGGGAAGGGAATCTATCGATTTGATGTTGCTTGCTTATTGTTTTGTTCTCACGTACCCGTTTTCCCACAAAAATAGCAAAAATTTTAAATTTTTAAGTTCTTAGTTGTCATACAATATTAAAAAAAAAGTGTTAAGACAAGAATGTAGGTTTTCCGTTGGTAAGAATAGAAAGTAATTTTTGACCCGATCGTACGTGTAGAGTTCTAGCTTTCTCCCTTAACAATTAATGATGATAGTTTGTGCTAGTCTCATGTAGACTTTAAACATGCTAGACTTGAATCATTAGTAAATGAAGACTTGTGCTAATCTCAAGTAGATTTTAAATATGCCGAGTTGGATTTTATATAGGCTAAGTATTTGCAAATTTCTTTTGTGAAGAATAAGAGATGATAGTGTTGTTTACGAATTAGGATGCTAAACAAAGTTTATTTGGAAAACTTAAAGGCTTATAAGAATAACTTGTGATTTTTCTTCCCCGAAGCTCTTAAAATGATTAATTATACGTGTTCTCTTTAATTTTTGCAAATTAGAGTTTTACTCTTAAAAGTCTAATCAACATATTCAGAGAAAAAAGCTTTATCGATGATGAGTCAAACATCATTTGTAAATAAGAATTTTAGCTCGAGTTTATACTTTGGTTTCCTAAATATGAAATTTTTACTATTTGCAAAGTTTTTATTGTTTTAAAAAAAATGTAGTTGGTAAATAAAAAGGATGCAAGTTATAAATCCTTAAGTGTTAATAATTAATATACAAACTCCATGGCAATAAAGTACATGGGCATTTGTCGGT
>BQNB010158380.1:689-15039 GCA_026074375.1 Tanacetum coccineum
ACTCCCTCACTCACCTCATTCATCACCACAACCTCATTCCCCATATCAATCACCACCTCATTCACCACTACATCATTCACCATATCAATCACCACCTCATTCACCATATCATTCACCACCTCATTTTTCACCACCTATGTCCTATGAAGCATTTCTCCCTGAAGGTAATACATCAAGAAGTACTGAGGACAGTGTGCAACTCAAGGAATTGATGGTACTTGTACCTAAGTTGGTGACCAAGATAAATAGTTTGGAGAAAGAATTGAAGGACACCAAAAAGACACTAGGGAATGTTGTGCTTAAATTGGTAAAGAAGGTGAAAACTCTGGAAACAACTTTGAAGCGGAAATCCAAGAAAGTACTCATATCTGAATTAGAGGGTGAAGAATCAGAGGATCAAGGGAGGAAGTTTCAGGATATTGATGATGATCCTCTAGTTTCTTTGGTTAGGGAGTCCATGAAAGAGAAGTCAACAGATTTTGTCACTCCTACAAAAGCTTCAGGGGAGGCTCAAGAAGAAGAAATTAGTCTTACAATCTTAGAGGCAGCTAAAACATTGTCAAAGGTTACTTCTCAGGGTGTTAGCAAAGAAAATTCAACTGATAAGGGCAAGAGATACAGGAGGAGAGCAAGGTCTATGGCTAAAAAGATTGATACTGGATTGGATGTTGAAGAAGAAATTAATACTGGCATTGAAGAAGTTAGTACTGGTAGTACTAAAATTGATTCTGGTACCGCTAGTGAAAGCGGTCAAAGGGAAGGAAAGGCTCCAATGGTTGAAGAGAATATTCAGGCTACTCACAAAACAAAAGAACAATTGAGACAAGAGGAACTGGATTGAAGAGGCTATAATGTTGACAAGCTCAAATAGATAAAGAATTGTCAAAGAGATTCATTTAGATAAAATGATAGCTAAAAGAATGGCTGAAGAGGAAGCTTTAACAGAAGAACAAAAGAAAAGAAAAGCTTAAGTTCAATTTGAAGCTCAGTTTTATACTTAAGAAGACTGGGTTGTTTAGAGCCAAGCTAGAAGCAAAATGCAGTGTTGTCATAATATGTGTTGGGAAGGATTTGCCTGACCAAGAATTTTGCAAAAATAATGGTAGATATGGTGAATCATAAGGAAAGAAACATTTGCAGCGGAAAGAGCTAAGGTCAAAGGAGAAACAAACACACTGAATCAGTCACAGTTAAGAATCTATATGTCAAAACTATCTTAAGAATCAAGGAACTGGAAGCTCTTCTCAGTTAAAGAAGTGAAGTTTGAAGGAGATTAAGAGATTTTGATAAGTTAGTTCAGCAGATTGACACTTTTGCTCCTATAAATATTGAAGCTACAAAGGCAAAATTGAAAAGATATGGAGAAGAGCTTCAGACAAAGACTTCAAAGAAACAAAGGTTTGATGATAAAGATGTTCCAGCTATAAGAGAAAAAAAAGTTGTTGAAGTAAGGAAGAAGAGCAAGTAAAGAAGAACAGAAAAGAAAGAAGCAAAGGCTAGAAAGGTATAAATGTTGACTTAGAGTTGCACAAGAAGATTCAGAAAAGTGATAAGAGAATCAATAGAAGCTAGGAATCACTACTCTCTTTGACTACAAAATCTGATAGTGTGGTAATTGGAGATATTTAGCTAAGAGTCAAGAGAAAGTATTATATCAGATAATCGAGAGCAAATAGAGCTGATACAGTTTTAACTGAGCTTTGGAGCTATGGTTAAAGACTACAAGGAGGATCTTATAGAGTTGTAAAGCTTAGTATGCAGAATATGAACAATAGGCCTAAATATGCTTATGGACAGATTGCTTTGGATGTGATTCTAGGACTATGTTTGATCCACCTCTCAATGAAGATGCCATTTTGGAGTTTACCACTTCAACAAAAGATGGTTTAGTTGGAGGTTGTGATATGAGTTAGTTGTGAAGTACATTGTTTAAGTGAGGCATGCACTATACTAATTATGGTTAGCGGATAGAAAATATCCATTGTCAAAAGAGCTTGCCCAGTTGATGCTGAAATGAAGCTTATAGATGGAAAAATGAATGAAGTTTGTTATAACTTTTGAGATGATTGAGAAGCAAGCTTGGGATTAGAGAAAGTGATGAAGTTATCAGTAAGCAGTGGGAATGTTTTTAGAAACTATGGGACCTATTATGGAAAGTGAGAAGGGTTTGGGTGTTGGCAAACCAACCACCACAACATCATGGTTTATCAGTTTTACCATGCTTATTAGCATAAGGACTAGGCTAGTCCAAGCAAAACGGTCTTTTGGTTCAAAAGACTCCTCAAATCCGTTATTAGGTTGACAGTTTATCAAAAACTGGTAGGTAATCAACACACCATTAGTATTGCACTAAAGCATTGGCTACTCCAGAGCAAACGACTACTGGTAAAGAGATTTTAAATCCGTTGATAGCTAATAGTTTGCTAAAAACTATAAGGTTATCAATGCACCTTGTTACTACAATGAAGCATTGACTAGTCCATATCAAACGGCTCATGGTAAAGACATATCAAATCCGTTGATGGCTGGTAGTTTGCCAAATTTATAAAGCCAACTTAGTTGGATGTTGTCTATGTTAGTGTGAAGAGAGACAATTGATTAACAGACATAGTTATGATTGGTTTTTAAAAGAACATCTCAACAGATCATCACTCAAGAGAAGCTAAGGACTTGAAGAACATGCTTGTGATACATTTTCAAAGCCCTAAATCTGAAAACAACTAAAAAGAAACTTGAAGTTACAAGTGAAGTTCAAGTTTAGGGGAGGATGGTTAGGGATTTTTTGATTAAACAGACTTTAATTATGTTTGTATTGTGAGTTTGATTGTTAATTTCTACTAGTGTAATAGTTAGTACTGGTAGAAGGTTAATCATAGTTAGTACTGCAGTATTAAATAGTTAATACTGTTTATGTAATAGTTAAGTCTGCTTACGCAGAAATTAGTTAGAGTTAAAGATATGCATGAGATATCTTTAGCGACAATAATGCTTTGCTTTATCTTTATATGTGTTTTGTCATAGCCCAAATTTGTAGAATTAGGGTTTCCTTAGTCTATAAAAGGAACCCGAGGCATAGTTAGTAGATATAGTTCTACAGAAGATCATAGAGATCATATAGTAATCATAGTTTGTAATCTGTAACTTAGGCAGATTCAAAGTTCAATATAAAAGTGTTTTGATTGTGTTCTTCTTTTCATTGTTGATTATATTCGCGTAAACAGTAGTGGTTTTAATCATGTTATCATTGTTACTTTAGATTTATCTAAGGCAACTAACCTCCAGTACAAGCTATAGGTTAAGATCCATTAAGAAAGGGATCCTACACTTGATTGACTCATTCCCGATGAGCAAGTACGCATTTGTTGATGATGTAAGACTCAGGACATGATTACCCTACCGAATCCAACTCGAGAATAGTTGTGGAAACCACTACCTGAAGAGGAAAGACCAGCGACTCCTGACCTGCTTGGACCATTTCTTCTTCCATTTGTGTTCTATAAGAGAACATGGCGTGCTGTGTGGTTTTCTACTTATGAAACCCTGCTGAGAACTAATTGTTTGCTAAAGACTCGGAGACATGATGACTTTCATGGAACTGGTTGCCGAAATGTGACAAGGACTAGCTTTAACAAGCAGATTTAGAAGGGCTGCGTATGAGTTGTTTAATGTTTTCTACCGGATGTCATTCACCTCAGTCCAGTGGAGGGAGAGTCACTAAGTATACTCACAGCTAGGTTGACTGGACGAATCTAGAAGGAGATCAAGTTAGAATCAATGTCAACCGACCATTGCCTCTCAGTGGACCTCCAGGTCATGTTACCATTCAAACATAATTCTTCTTCAATAAAGACTTGGAATATTTGAGAAATGGCAGCAAGGGAAGCAGTCCTGCACTACCGATTTCCAAGATGAAGGCTGCTAGTTACCCTAACTTTGGTCTTGAACTGCTAGTGTCGGAGAAAATATGGATTGATGATGTGTGTACCTATGACATAAGTGCAAAATATGGCATCTCTCACTGGTGGTTTACTCGATAGAAGTTCTATACTGATAGACATGATTCTCTATCGCGTCGAAAAGATGTTAGAACACACATGCGGATACTTAGTGTTGTCAGAATTAAAGCCTACTCAAGATACGGGAATGACTACTTGAGCGAAATTGTCCTTCGAAGAGCTAAATCTCCGCCAGAACACATAATTGCCTGAAAAAGATTTCAAGAAAAGTATCCTAGTGACTTTGAAGACCTTCAAGCGGGTATCGAATACGCGATTCATGGACTCAAAGGATTGTGACACGAAGCAAACGAGTTCATACGGCTATTGAAAGGCTGACTGAAGACAAGAAGGATCTACCAGGAACCTGGAATAGCTTTGTTGGTGGGCGTGTTAGTGGATATTGATACAGGCTTCTTCAGAGTACGGAATGATATGTTCATTTCATATTTAAAAAGGTCAATATCATGTTTGTATTATATTGTAAACTTTGTACATTTATAGTGTGTAGTAATCAGTGTTATGTGTTTAGTTTATGAATTTTTGCATGTGTTCTCATTAAACTCTAAAATTATTTTTACCCTTCATAACATGGACACTACAGAATCCATCAATTATTTATGGTGGGTTCATATATAGGTTCTATATTAGCTTTGTATTTAATCAAGACCACCATTTTCTCCAAAATTTTCTAACATATTTAAATCATTGAGATCCTAAATCTCAAAAGGGTTTTGAAATTTTGGATCAAGGGCTGGGACGGAGATGTGATTAATATGAAATCTGATAAAAGATGATCTATTAAACTCAAGCAGGTATCCTCCCTCCTTGTGCCAAACAATTCTTGTTTAACGATGCACTTTTGAGGGGAGAGCATTTTCATATAATCAAAAAAATCAGGTAAATGGCTTTGATATATCTATATCACAAGTACCTTGATTGATTTTCATCTGGTTTTATGGCAAACGTGAACTGTACCAAAAGACCAACCTCCTAGTTTTAATTACCTCTATCGGAGTTATAAGGATTGGTAAGGTTACGGTATCATGTTCCCATGATCTCGCCAGTGTCGAAGGGATCTACCCATGGACTATCCACTAGTTAGTGTAAAAGTCCTTTGGTATGATTACATAAGGAGTAATGTGAGAATAAGGGAAGAGTGCAGACTGAGATGGAGCTAGTACTAGAACATACCCAACAAAATTGGTAATGGTTATGGAAGTTCTTGGGTAAGCACTTAGAGGGGTTGAAGGAATGAAAAGAAACTGTAAGATAAAGGTGAAAAGAATAGCAGCCCTCCTTAAACATTTAGGCAGAAGAAGAAAGAAACTCAGGTCACTACATATGACTGTCAGAATCACATGGTTGATTGCTGACATTGAAGATAATATCATGTACCTCCAGTGATACGCTGCACACCCTCCTCTAGCCACTCAAGATCCCTCAAAGGATTCTTGTTCATTTCTCATGGTGATCATACATTTCTAATCATCTCTCTCACTCCTAAGTTAGGATGGATATTGAAGGTGGCAGTTGCTTCCAGCCTTCCGACTGACTAAACAAACCAAAGTGCACTATAGAGTCTCTTGTGCCATGAGATATCCATAAAATAATCCGTTAGGGACATTAATACAAACTATGCTTGCTCATCACACACTGTGATAACAAGTAAGATCTTAAGATTCCTACACATTATCCTTATGGTATTGCCAGAACATCCAAGTGATACGAAAGTACTCACAATGAAGATGGAAATCCTTCTTGAGCCTACATAAAACAAGTTTTTTGGTAGGTGACAGTGTGAGATCCATTATTGGATTAAACTGTGAAAATATAGATAAGCAACGATGGGGGAAGTGTTTCTTTATGAAATCAAACATGTTTCCAAGTCATATGAATTGACGAATAGTTTTTTGGAAAAACCTTTCGATGCGCTCACAACTGAATTTTCGAGCACATTGTACTTGTATATCTTTCAAACTAATGTGTTTCTGATGAAATTTTGATTTTATTTTATAAAACCTCTCGATGTGTCACAAAAATATTTTCTGAGTGGAAGCACTCGACTGACTTTCAAATCAATTCTCATTAATCAGTGGGTTCTTAATTTCACTGGTTCACGCACTCGTGCTTGTATACTTATTGAGACGCTACTCGGTTTAAGAACGGCTAGCGCAACTGCGAAACCCTGTCAAGGAGAATTCTTCGAATGTCTTACATGATTACAGGCAGATTAGTAGTTTTAGTGATTGACGGGGTAACGCGTGGTTCTTTGTTTGGTGGTGAGGGTAACCATATCTCAACGACAGTGAACCAAGACACTTTTCATATGTTTATATACTTTAATATACTTGCTGGAATCATCTGACGGTAGCGAAGTGTGGTATGAGACATCGTCAATGCAAACCCATTGCTTCATACTGATTAATCTAAATCAAAATATTTAAACATCATGGATAATTGAAAGACACTACAATACAGCTTTCGTAACTCTGAATGCGTTGATTATCATGATTCCAGGGGTGGGAAACATGTTGTGATTTTTATTTTTCGTTCTATTTGTGAGCATGCCCTGGTATACGAAGGTCACAACAATACATGGCAGGAATTTACTACATCAAGGCTATGACTAAGATTATTTATCTGTGGCTGTATGATCTCAAAGAAATCTCAAAGATCACACAAGTCAAAGGAACTAAGTTCAATGATCACTACATTATGTATAAAGAGATCAATGCATGAAGAATCAAAGACTACGAGCTGAACACAAGATCAAGATTGCTAAGCTTAATTTAGTATTTTATGGGGTGACCTCCCTTAGGGGGAGATTGTTAGATATTAGAAAAAGACTCGGTCACCCCGTGTATTACCTGTTTATTGTTTGCTCGTAGTTAAGTAGTTAATGTTATAACATTCGTTAATGACATCCGGAGTATTAAACCCAACGTGGTAAGCCCTCTTTACAAGGCCTTAGGCGGTATAGTTGTTTATAAGCCTCGTCTATGCCTGGAAGAGGTTGGTGAGTATTTACATAATACAGAATTCATTTTTCTCACTCTAGAAAGGTTCTCTCCTTACTTTCTCTCTCTAGATTTGGCTAATCCATTTGGTCATCCGATTGTGTTTATGATTTCCAATAATCTTACATATTAGTCATTTGTAAAAATACCACAACGGTCTTATATTATGAACGATTACAAGATTAGAAAACCATAACCGGATACACGCGTATTTGGTTGTGCGAGGGAGGGAGTCACAAGAGTTTTCCTATGCTCTTGAGGCTCTTTTCTGACCTTCTATGCTCCTTTATTTGTCTAGTAGTTGACTTGGTGGTTTAGGGCTTCACTTGCATACCTAAAGATGAGTTTAGGGTTTTCTATTTATAGAGTCTGGAAAAGGGTCAATACGTCGTATCGGGCGATGTAGGATACGACGTATTGGGGATTTCTTAGAGTAAAGGACACGTTTGATATATTTCAGAATCCTTCAAAGTTTGACTTCGATACGGAGTATTAAGTCATCGGTTTCGGCATATTGGGTCTTCAATTCTTCATGGTTATTTATGAAATGCAAGCACAGATACGTCGTATCTTCTTGATGGATACAGCGTATTGGTGTAAAACTAGTTGGATCTTCTTCGTTGACCAAAGTATTATATACGACGTATCTTTGATGTGGATACAAACTATTCTTAAAGTAGGCAATGGTCTTTGAATGCGTTCAAAAGTCTGAGTACGTCGTATTAGGTCTAGAATAATACGGCGTATTGGATGTCGGCTTTTTCTTTTTTTGGCTGAGAAGACTTTCTCGAACTCTTCATTAAGCTCCAAATGAGTGCCTTTTAGACATAACTTCACCAATTACTCCATATATTTACTAAACATATAACTAAATTCTTTAAGCAATTAAATACCCATTCTTACAATAATCATATGAAATTGGTAAGAAAACATAGGTATAAATGATGCTATAAAAGTGAGTTATTTGATGTCATCTAATATCCCACCACACTTGAATTAACTTAGTCCTGAGTAGTCTTAGAAATTTATGGAAATGTATCCTAACCATAGCTTAAGGATTTTTCCTTAAGCATTTATTTGTTCTTTACTAAGTACTTCATACTAACACTCTATGAGTAGAATATGAAAACACTCAAATCACACTCGACTAATCTGATGTGGTTAACATGTAACATGATTCGATCAATTGCTTGGTTATCCTGTGACGAGTATTTATCATAAGCTTGGCGCAAAGGATACACTATCTCCATCATAAAAGCTAAGGAGTAAACAAGTTTTAGTAATATAGGTAAATTTGGGTTTAAAAGGCGTAAGAGTTTGATTCACTTTTTAATCTTCTATAATATCATTATTCCAGAAAAAGGTGATCAAAAGATTGTGCGCAAACGCTTCACACCCATAAACGATGGAATAGTACACATATGACGCATTCAAAAAAATTTATACTCAGAATAGCTAAAGATACTAAGACTAGTAAGTCTTTACAGAAAGTCGTAACTAGCAAGGCGACCAATACCACCTGTTATTACACATCCATTAACGATGGAATAGACATAACATGATTGCATTCAATTCCCCCTAATCATGGTAAAAAACAGGTTCCTAGGACGAAGAGCGCATAGGGTATGGATCTTCTAATCTTTTTTTACAACCTCATTCGAATTAAAACCTAAGGGTTAAGATTAGAAAAGGGAAATTAATTATTGTTTAAATAAAAATTTACAAAACAAAATAGATTAAGTCCTAAACAAATAAGGTATACAAGTTGCTAGATTCTTCCTGACTGTCCCATGATAAAGACAATAAATATATACCAAACGTTCTCTGAGCATGATCAACAAAACAACACTTAGATGGCGTTTCCCGTAATGATCAACTTCACAAATCATCAGTACTATACATATACTTTTTACAAAAGCTAGTGGCATGGTATCTACACTTATATAAATTTTACTCGTTGATTATTACACGTATCAACGACTTATAATCAACCTCCTTTCAACTTAAGATCATTCGGTTTAAGCTTTAACGAATCGACTATCTTCACAATTTCCTCCTCTTTTTTGCAACAGTTTTCTAATTTTTTTTAATTTTTTTTACATAAATTACTACCAATCTCGAAGTAATTTCACCATCTTCATGATCATAATAACTCTGGATAATTTCTTCTATAATTTTTCATACTCGAATATACCAATAATTGTGAAAGTAGTAAAAATACATAAGTTTAACTACTTTTACATTCTCAATTGCCATATGTGCAATTTATCCAACCATACCAGAGATAAGAAAAAATGACACAAGATACAGATGAGTAAATATTTACATAAAGCACTGCAACTGATACTATGGATTTGATTAACAGTGTAGGCTTAAGGTATAAGGTGTAACGGAAAACAAACATTGGTGATTGAAAAACAATAATGGTTAATAAAGTTTTTTCTAGGGGAACCTATACTTCTTAAAGTTGAGAATAAAAAAGGGAACGCGTTCTTGTGTTAGTTAAATAACAACAACATATATAGGCTTTTGGGGAGTGTAAATCTAGAAATATTACACGTTTAAACAAGTAAGACTCCATCTAAATCCATTATGTATCATATTATTGTGGTCTCGAATAGATATACCAAGCCAAGTTCTAAAGTCTACAACATCACCTCGGACACTCATATTTTTGTAAGATTTTAGGTAAACATTTGGAAACGGAATACTAAGATGAATACCTACAATAATTCTACATATGGGTTTGTGTGCAGGTTATTGTACGAGTAATTTCACAAAAAGTTATGTTGATTTTTTTAATTTAGCATAATTTAAGCATTTTATGTGAAAAATAGACAAGTAAGCGTTCTAGATTCTCACTCCCATCACTGAATTATACAACGCCCTCGTTGTATAAATTTAATATAAAAAAATGGGAAAATTTAAAGAATTAGAATGAGAAACTCCCTTGATACTTTTCTCGGTATGATTCTCCATGTTGAGTTTATAAGCAAGAATGTGTGTTGTAAAATGCGTCTGAATGCCCGCATGACTACAACACACATAAATTCCAGAAAATACTCCACCAATGTCTTCTTCAGAAGGTTCCTGTATTAAGCAGAAGAAAACAAGTGCAATTTCTATCTCTGTGTATTCGTTGGTTAGACTTTGAATTAAAAAAACCTAAAACTGTACAGGAAGTCGATACACCGTATCCATAAACCAAGATATGTCGTATTGAGACATGTATTAAAAAATGCAAAAAAAAAGACTGGATAACGTCCAGACATTCAATACATCGTATGGGTGGGATTGGATACGCCGTATTGATGTTTCTGGAAGGAACAGACTCGATAAATAAATTAAAAAATAACTATTTCCTGGTTGCTCTCCCCGGCATGCACTTTTGTTTACAGAAAAGTCTTTCGGTTAGTCTTGCCCCCAGTTGTATCCTATCCTTATCAAAACAATTTGGGTCTAAATAGGATGCCAAATGGGAATATAAAGTTGGAGTTTTTCTCAGTGTGTGTCAAAGCTTTAAATTTATAATGGACTGAAAAAATCACCAAATTTTATTATAGGGAAACACACGGGTAAAAGTATAACCCACGTATATAGTATAATCTTTTTTAGGTAAGACCAGGTCGTCCACAGGATTTGAGTAGTGTTCAAATAATCAAAAGAAAATAGACTTTAACAACTTTGAAAATAACTTTTGTTTTACCAGTGATAATAAAGATGACTACTCGGTTATTTGGAGAATAACTTATAAGTAGTGTAATGATTCAAGACCTCTAGATGAGAACTGTTAACTTTAAAAAGATTTCTTGTCAGGAAAAATGTTTTTACAAATTAACTTTAATTTAACTTAAGGACTTATATTTAGGTTGGCTAGGGACTAGATGTGTCCAATCTACATTTGATTAGTTAATTTATTATTATCAAAGCCTATATTGTTTATCAATTTACAAAAGTGGATTTTTGCTCTGACACAGACGATAAAGGACCATAGACAAATCTTTCAAAAACTTATACATCATAACGAGTCTTATCGACTATACGATACGTTTACTATATTCTAGTTGTTAAGCTATACAAAACGACAAGTAAGATATAATAGGGGTGCACATAAGCTTGAGATTAAGGAGATCACAATCATTAACAAACTACTTTAATCATTATCATAACTTCACCGGCGTATTCATGAGAGAATTTGCCTTTCTCATGGCTATGTAGGTTCATAACATTAACTTAATTCAACAAGAAACATCTTTTATTTCAATAAACTTAATTGATGTTCTTCTTCGTTTTGGTTGTTTGGATCTTGAATTCTTCAAAAGTATGGTGTTTATGGTTGAGGAAAGGTTGGAAAGGGTTTAGGAGATCATAAGGGTGAGAGAGAGTGTGTGTGATATGAGGGAAAAAAAAAAATATATAATAAAATATGAGTATGAAGGGAATGATTTATGGTGAAAATCGTTCTCCTATTTTATAGGCTGCTTTTGGGGGTGAACAGAAGTTGCTGACGCATAATTTTATAAGTGCAGTCACACACATTGACGGTGTTAAGGCGCCCGTATAAGTAGTATTTAATGAACTTCATTTATATTTTCATAGCCAGTATGGGAGATGATTGGCGCACAAAGTTAATTTGTGCGGCGTACTTAGGGGTTAATCGCACTATTTTGACTTAGCTTTTAATTCTTAGACTATGGTGAAGATGTGCGGTGCACATTGGGTAAGTGCGACGCACATTTGCACTTTTCAACTTGAGACTTTATCTTTTTCTTATATCTTGATTTCCGAAGTGTATAAGTACTTGATCTTTGTTTAATTTGAGCTCAGGATGTCTTCAAGTGAACCTGCAAGTATTTCCTGCTATTAAGTATCAAAAGTTCACGAAAAATGATAAAATATGTATAAATAACGCCACCGAAAACATGTATAATTTAGGCGTTATCAAATCCCTCCACACTTAGCTATTGCTTGCCGTCAACGCAATCATAGCTGAGAAGGAAGAGAAAAATAAGCATCCATTTTATGGCGTGGGAGAGGGAATTTGGATTTTAACAACGAGTTTGAATATTGATTTAACTTCTCTCAGGCATTTGAAATATAACAAAGCCCTCACGGTGAATTTGTTGATTTTTGTTTCATCGAGCACTCAGATATGGTTTTATATTTTTTGTGAAAACACTCATTTGCACAGCATAATCTAGCAGCTACCATAGGTTTGTATTGACACATATAACCATGAACAGAAGCGGCGGAACTTGATAATGCATGAGGGATAATAGTATATACAAAATCTTCATATGCAGAAACATAGCTTTTATTCTTTGAAGTACTATATATATTTTTATATTTTTTTTTTACCATAGATGATAATAATGCTTGCACAAAACTTCTTCTTTTAATTTTAACTTTCTTTCCTTAGTTACTTAGCAACGTAGCACTAAAGGGAGTGCTGTAAGAATTATGTCTTCACATATGATTAATCAGGCTTCGGTCTAGTAAATGATGATCAAGCACAAGTTTTAGAGCTTCTAAATTACTAGCTCACTCAAATATAATTATCAACCATTACCACTGTTCCAGAAAAGGCGACAAATTACAAATACACAGCCGTACGGATGGGAAGATGCGGACACTTGCAATGGAATTCAAACCTTTAAACCTCGAATAGGCTAAAGGTATCATTTTATCATAGGCACCAAAGGTGAGTACCCGAATATATTCTAAGGCTTATAATTCTCACAATTTAGTGGACTAGGATGTGCTAGTTATCATGTCAATCCGGGTGGATTTGCCTTACTAAGAGCATTTTTTATATTGAAAACATATATTATTTTTGAAATTTGCATTAAAATTTTAGCAGGGCAAACATGGAGGGATATGATTAATTTTTCCTATTTGGCTCCCCTCCACACTTAAGTTGAACATTCCCCCCCCCCTTCAATGTGAAAACTGATAAACTAGAGAATAGGGAAAATTAAGGGAAAACGATACTTTCCGAGCATAGAGATATATAGCTGTGAGAGAGCTATCTTTGAGCATATAATTTTCCAATCTTTAAGCTATATAACCCGCATATAGCATACACTATAATTTTCCAGATTTGAGCTATAATACCTGCATAAAAGTAAACACACACAAAAAATTGGTTTTTTTAGAGAAAATAAAGGAAATGAGTGGAGTTGTATGGAGGAGGGACTCCTCCACACTTAAGTAAAGCATAGGTTGCCTCCCGAGAAGCGCTTAATTTTTAAGAGAGTCGTTAGCTAGACTCCTGCTTCTGGAGTTCATTATTTTGGAAAGAATGGAGTAACTTCTTCCCTTTGGTCATTATAATCTTCTTCTTCATGATATAATTTCAGTCGGTGGCCGTTAACAATAAACGTTTTTCCATCTTTTCCATATAGTTCAACATATCCGGATGGATATTGATGTTTTACTACGTATGGTCCTAGCCAGCGAGATCTGAGCTTGGGCTGCTTGAATTTATACTTTGAATGAAAGAGCAACACTTTGTTTCTGTTTTTGAATTCTTTTCACATCTTTAGTTTCCTGTCATGCCAAACTTTGGTTCTTGCCTTATATAGACGAGAGTTTTCATAGGCTTAATGTCTTAGTTTGTATAACTCGTGTAATTGAAACATTTGTTTCTCACCAGCAGTAATGAGATCTGGGTTACAGTTCTTTGGGGCCCAATATGCACGGTGTTCAATTTCAAATGACATGTGAATTTTTTTACCATATATGAGTTTGTATGGTGTTGTTTCGGTTGGTGTTTTGTAAGTTGTACCAAAAGCCCACAGAGCGTTATCAAGTTTTCTTGACCAGATAGCAGGATTATCTTTATCAGTCTTGTTAAGAATTCTTTTAAGAGCTTTGTTCGTGTTTTCAACTTGACCACTTGTTTGAGGGTGGTATGATGTAGAGAATCGGTGGTTAACTCCATATCTTTTCATGGTTTTTTCCATTATCTTGTTGCAGAAATGAGTTCCTCTGTCGCTTATGAGAGCTTTGGGCATTCCAAAACGGCAGAATAGTTTCTTCAAAAAAGTAATAACAACTCTGGAATCGTTTGTTGGTAGAGCTTGTGCTTCGGCCCATTTAGAAACATAGTCAACAGCGACTAATATGTATTCAAACTTGTAATATTTTAGAAAGGGTCCCATGAAATCGATACCCCATATATCGAAAATTTTGCATACTTGAATATTGTTTAAGGGAATCTCATCACGTTTTGAAATATTTCCTGTCTTCTGACATGCTTCGCAGAGGCGAACTTGAGTGTGAGTTTCTTTGATTATTGTCGGCCAGTAGAAACCTGAGTCTAAGACTTTTTTA